>PVHY01006234.1:0-76031 GCA_004024945.1 Uropsilus gracilis
CCATGTTGCCAGATCTTATTGCCCATTTTTTTAATATGGGCCATTTTTACTTGTGTAAGGTGGTATCTCATTGTGGTTTTAATTTGCATTTTTCTGAATGAAAGTGATGTTGAGCCTTTTTTCATATACTTGTTGGCCTTTTGCATTTCTTCTTTAGAGAAGTATCTTTTAAGCTCTTCTCCCAATTTTTTTTTTTTTTGAGACTACGTCTCACTATTTTGCCTGTGGAATTGCAGGCTCATTTTGCCCAGGGTACCACAGACACAAGTGATCCCCAGCCTCAGTTTCCTAGGTTGCTGGGATTCCAGGTACGCACCACAGCGTCCAGCTATATTTTTTGGAACTAGGTCTCGCTATAGGACCCTGGTGGGACTAGAACCACAATCCCTGGCCCTGGCAATGGCTTCCTAGGATGCTGCTTACAGGTATGCACACCATTTTTTGACAGGGTTCTTTGCTTTGTTTTTGTTAAATTGTGTGTGAATCCTTTGTGGATCTTTTGACATTAGACCTTTGTCAGTTGAGTGCAAAAATCTTTCCTCATTCAGTTGGGTATCTCTTTGTTTTGGTTATTATCTCTTTAGCTATACAGAAACTTTTTAGTTTTATGTAGTCTTAACTGTTTATATTTTCCTTTGCATATATAGCTTGGTCCTGAAAGATGTTTTGGTAGTATAGGTCTAGAGTGTTTTGTTTATGTTTTCTTCTGTGTATTTTATGTTTCTGAGTCTTAAGTTCTGTTTTTGAGTTTTTGTGTGTGATGTAAGGGAGTAGTCTAGATTCATTCTTTTGCACGTAGCAGTCATTTTCCCAGCACCATTTATTGAAGAGGCTATCCTTGTTCCAATATATGTTTATTGCCCCTTTGCCATAGATTCGTTGACCATATATGTGTGGCTTTATTTCTGGGCTTTCAATTATGTTCCATTGGTCTGCATGTCTTTTTATTCCAGTATTGTGCTGTTTTACTTACAGCTTTATAATATACTTTAAAGTTTGGGAATGCAATACCTCTATTCTCTCTCTTTTTGGTCAGGAGGGCTTTGGCTATTAGAGATCTTTCATTATTCCATATGAATGTCAGGAATTTTTGTTCTATTTCTTTAAAGAATGTCATTAAATTTTTTTTCAACAAATATATGCTTTATTATTATTATTTTTTTTACATCATTTCAGTCCCTGGGGGGTCACCCATCACCTCCCCTCCCCACCTGCTGCAGCTGGTCCCCTCTCTTCCTTTGTGTAGTTTCATTTGGTTGACCATATATTAGTGAAACCATTTGGTTTCTGTCCCTTTCTATCTGGCTCGTTTCTGCTGGAATGATTTCTTCTAGGTACATCCAGGTTTCCATAAATTCATCAAATTTGTCATTTTTAATTGATGAGTAATACTCCATTGTGTATATATACCACATCTTTTTCATCCACTCATCTGTTCTGGGGCATTTGGATTGTTTCCATGTCCTTGCAATTATAAATAGTGCTGCAATAAACATCCGAGCACATGTGTCCTTTTGTACCCACATTGTGGTCTACTTTGGGTAGATTCCCAGAAGTGCGACTGCTGGGTCAAATGGTAATTCCATTTTCATGAGTTTGAGGGTCCTCCATACTGCTTCCCATAGCGGCTGAATGAGTTTACATTCCCACCAGCAGTGTCATTAAAATTTTTATTGGAATTTCATTGGATCTATAGATTACTTTTGGTAGGATGGCCATTTGATAATGTTAATTCTTCTAGTCTGAGCAAGGGATATCCATTTATTTGTATCTTCTATTTCTTTTAACAGTATTTTATAGTTTTCTTTGTATAGGTCTTTTACATCTTTTTTCCAGGCTGGTTCCAGGTATTTAATTTTCATTGCTGCAGTGGTAAATGGAGCTTTTTTAAAATTTCTTTTCTTCTGACTGATTTTGTATATAAGAATACTACTGGTGTGTTGGTTTCTAACTGGCTATCTTAATAAACTAATTCATTATTTCAATTAGTTTCTGTGGATTCTTGGGTTCTCTATATAAAGTACTATGTCATTTGCATATAATTATAATTTTAATTCCTTTCCCCTATTTGTTTTCTGTTTATGTCTTTCTCTTGTTTTATTGCCCAATCTAGAGCTTCCAGTACTATGTTGAAAAGTAGTGGTGAGAACAGAAATCCTTGCCTGGTTCCAGATCTAATGGAAATGATTTCAGTTTTTCCCCATTATGTATGATGTTTGCTGTGGGTTTGTTGTTTTATTGGGTTCTGGAAGTTGTCTTTTCTTTGGTGGTGTATTAGTTCCTGAAGGACTTGCTTGAATGTTTGCATTGTTTTTCTTCCTGTTTTTTTTTTTTTGTTTTGTTTTCAGACATGCTCTGTGCATTGTGCCCCTGTGGCAGTTGTGTTGGCTGGCATGGTTATTGTCATCCTTTACCAGGATGTGACTAGTTCTACCTTGCACTTGTGCTGCTGTGGTGGTTAACTTCCTGACATCTAGTTGGCTGTTGTGAAAGGTCCTGTTCTCTTGCAATCAGAGAGGATAATGCGAAGTGGCTTCAGCTGCGGTATTCTTCCTTCTTCTGCCTAGATAGTTCTCTCCCGAAGGTTGTTTGGGCTATCCTGCTTTTCCACATCTCCAAGGAACACTCTAACAGAAATGTTTCCCTGGGAGTGGTTGGGGGGTGGTAATGAATATGGGGGTTGTTATCTAGTCCCTTTTGCAGGGGCATGTTCTCTCTTTTAGGCAGTGGCTGCTGTTTGTTCCCTTGTTGGTGCTAGGGAGGCTAACGCAGCACCAGCACAAAGGTGCAGCGCTTGTCCAGTGTGTGCATACTCCTCCCCCTCACCAGTAGGTATTCATGGCCTCCCTCCCTCTGTCTCTGGCCATCTGGGGCTGGCTGGACCTCTCTCTGCTGTTGCAAGGGGTTCACTGGGTCTAAAGACTTGCAGGCTACTCCCCCTGCTTAATTTTTTTGTATGAGTTGATCCATTTTCCCAGAACCATTTATTTAAAAAGACTATCTCCATAATATAACCATCATTCTTTTACTGAAAATTAGCTGTCTTATTTATATAGATTTAAAAATACAGTTTCAATTCTGTTCCATTCATCTGAGTTTCTGTTTTTGTTCCAGTGCCACACTGTTTGGATTACTATTGCTGTGTAATATGGTTTAAAATCAGGAAATAAAATGCCTTTATTTTTCTTTTCTTTCAAGATTGTTATGGCTATTCAAGCCTTCTGTGGTTCCATGCAAATTTGATAATTATTCTAAAAATGTTTATTTTTAAAAAGTCATTGATATTTTGATAGGTATTGTGTACATTATATAAATTGCCTTGATAATATGACCATTTTAGTGTGACTAATCTTTCCTACCTATGAGCATGTGATAGCTTACATTTCTTTGTGACTATTTCCTTTAACAGAATTTCAGTTTTCATTATATAAGTCCTTTACCTTGTTTGTTAGGTTTATTTTCAGGTATTACATTCATTTTCACAGTTGCAAATGTAATTGCATCCCTTATTTGCTTTCTTTTAACACATTGTTTGCATGTGTAAGTGACATTGATTTTAGAATGTCATCTGTGAATTAGTGACAGCTTCAATTCTTTTCCAGTTTGGACTACTTTTGTGTTTTCCTTTTTAACTTGATTACTTCATTTAGGTTGTCCAAAGCTATGTTGAATAACAATGGTTATAATATCCCTGTCTTGCCCCTGTTTCTAGCGAAAATGCTTTTAGGTTTTCACTGTTGTATGTTTGTCAAAATGGCTTTTCTAATGTTTATATAAATTCTAGTTATTCCCACTTTTGGGAGGAGGGTTTTACCTTATGTGAACATTGGATCATGTCAAGTTGTTTTTGGCATCACTGAGATGATCATGTGATTTTTCCCCCTTCTTTTTTTGTTATACTGATGGATAATGTTGATTTATGTATGTTGAACCAGTTTTGCACTCTTGGGATAAAGCCTGATTGATTATGATGGAAGATTATTTTTGTATTTTCATACAATGGATTTGTTAACATTTTGTTGAGAAATTTTGCATCTACGTTCATCAGGGATATTGGTGTTATCTTTGCTTGATTTTGGTATCAAGGTAATGATAGACTCAGAGAATGTTTGGGGAGATTACTACCCTCTTCAAAATTTTTTGGAAGAGTATATGTAAGAGAGATAGTAGATCTTCTTTATAGGTTTACTATAATTCTGTGGTGAATTTCTGTTCCTGACATTTTGTTCTTAGGAGGACTGTTATTACTCTTTCTATTTCAGTGCTTGTGATTAGACTACTTAAGTTGTCTATTTCATCCTTGGTTCAAACCTAAAACCATTACATAAGTCTAGGAATTTACCCATTTCTTCTAGGTTGTCCAATTTATTAGCATAAAGATTTTTATAATAGATCATTATCATCATATGCATTGGTTAAAACTTCATCTCCCCTTTCTGACCCTATTAATTTGGGTTTTCTCTCTTTTTTTCTTTCTTCTTTTAATGAGCCTAGCTAAGGGCTTCTCCATTTTCTTTATTTTTTCAAAGAACCAACTCTCACTGTTTCTTTGGATTTATTTTTGTCTATTTCATTTATTCCTGTTCGAATTTTTATTATCTCTTATCTTCTGCTCATTTGGGGGTACTTTTCTTGTTCTTTTTCTAGTTTCTTCAAGTGTAGAGTTAGATTTTTGAATTGCAATCATTCTTTTTTGTATGGTTGTCTTAACTAGGTCTGTATTTCTATGAATTCCCTGAAAAGTACTGCCTCTGGAGCATCCAAAGGGTCTGGTATCTTATCTCTAGTCTCGAGATATTTTTCATATCTTTTTTTGGTTTCTCCATTGCCATGTGTGTTGTTCAATATCACTCTGTTTAACGTGTCCAAATATTTTGGTTTGTTCTAGCATCCTTCTCTGGTTAACTTCTAGGTTTATAACATTGGGCTTTGTGAAAACATTGGAAATAATTTCTACTTTTATTTTCTTGGAATTATCTTATGTGCTAGTATATGATCTATTTTTGAAAATGTTCCATTTTCACTGGAGAAGAAAATAAATTCATTGCTTTAGAATGGAAAATTCTACAAATGTCCAGTATATCCATATCATTTAATAGTTCATTTAAGATCTTTGTTAATTTCCTGTTTGGATGATCTATCCTTTTGTATCTGTCATGTATTGAAATAGCTGACAACAATTCTATTTTTGTTGATGTATTATTTCAGATCTGTTAATAGTTGTTTCATATAACTAGTTGTTCCTATATTTGGAACTTAAGTATTAATAAAAGTTATATATTCATGGTGAATTTTTTTACCTTGATCATTACATAGTGTATATCTTTGTCCCAGATTATCTTTTTTATTTGAAATTCTAGTTGTCAGGTATTAGAATAGTATTTCCCAATTTATGCTGAGTTATTAGCATGACTCATCTTATTCAAACCTATAATTTTTAGTTTATCTTTTAGTTTCAAATGGATATCTGTGAACAAAATACTGATGACTGGTATTGTTTTTACTCACATTGTTAACTTATGTCATTTTTACTGATAAATTAAAGCCATTCATATTGTTGATATTAACTGTCTATTTTTAGTCATTTTATTTTTGATTTTTTTATGGTTTAATTTTTCAGTTGTTTCTTTGTTCCCTTGTTTTTCTCTTCTTTTTCTGAGTGACTTCCCCTAGTATTTTTATTAATATCTTTATTTCTTTATTTGTTGTTTGTTCTGGAGTTTTGGTAACTTTTTTCCTCCAGGAGTTTTGGTAATTGTTTACCATGGACGTTTTACTTGAATTTCTATACCTTAAGTCCTTTATGAACTGGTGTCTACTTTCTGTCATTTAACTATACTGGTTTTATCCATCTATTCCCCCCTGTTAGTATTTGGTGTTGCTGATTCGCATTATTCTTACCCTTAGTAATTGTGTTATATTGCTCTTGTCATTCTGCTAAGAACTTTATGCTTTAGTAATTCTTTTCTTGTGAAAAAAAACTTTTATATTACTTGACAAGTAGTTCTGGTGGTGGCAAACTCTATTAACCTCTGTTTATCTGGAAAAACTTTTATTACCCCTTCATATGTAATTGATAATTTTGTGGGTAGAGTTTTCATGGCTAACAGTTCATGTAGTTTAGTATTGCAAATATTTTCTCTTACTCTCTTGACGGATAAGTGTTTAGATTAAATCAGGGATAGGCTGGTATGGGAGTCATTCTAACGTATTTTTTTCCTCGCTTCCTACAAGATTTTTTCTTTGTATTTGATTTTTGATAGTTTGACAGTGATTTGTCTGGGTGTACATCTTTTTTGCATATTAAAATTTGGGTGTTTTTTCTGCTTGCTGGACATCTATGTTTAATTCATTCTATAGATTTGGAACGTTCTCACTTACAATTTTTTGGATAAGTTTTCTACTCTTACTTCTTTTTGGATATTTTAGCATCAATCAATTTACTTTCCATTTTTCATTCTGAATAATAAACTAATGATGTGAACTTTAAGCTACTCATTAAATCTAAATCACACCTGATTGGCCCATTTGAGAATCTTCAAGCCAGATATAAAAGGAGGGAAAGCCCAACCTGCAGTTAAGTCAGGTCAGGCTGGTGGGCCTATTAGCTCCAGGGAGCCATGACCAGAAGTCGGTGAACAGAGGATAGGGGATGTGGAATGTCCACAAGTAGTGAACTGAAGCTAGTGTGCCTCGGTCCAGAAAAAGATCATCTTCCCCTGACACCCGCTGGGAACATCTGGGAGTCCTACTAGCCCTTTGGCATCAACTATCATGAAACCATGTGCCCAAACACAGCAACCCAGGCACATGAGTACCTCCACACCATGATAAGAGCACCCAGCAGTCATGCCTGTGCTGGAACAAATGTTACAGAGGTCCAATGCATAGATCAAACCAGAAAGCAAACAATGGAAAGAAAGAAAAAAGTAAATTATCAAATAAGCCCTCCTTGCAGGAGTATAACATAAAAAAGTCAACCTCTAGAACCCAAAAACAATGACACAGGAGGATTTATTTGACAAATATTGAATTCAGAAGCACTATAATAAAATACTCAAAGATTTAAGAGAAAGCACAGAAAAAGAAAAAAATTGATATGAGAAATACAATGAAGAGAAGAGATTGAAGTTTTTTAAAAAAAAGCTGAGAGAAGCAGAGGGTATTAAAATATTTATGCAGGAACTAAAATTTTCATATATTTTCTGGGAAAATATTTGAAAATAGAATAGATGAATTGGAAGAATAAATCTGTATTCTTGAAGATGTAGTTAAAAAAATTTCAAAAAAATGAGAAAAACTTAGAAATTTATCTGACACCATGAAGAAAGGAAATAAAAGTCATGGGCATCCCAGAAAGAGAAGACAGAGTTACAAGAACCAAAAATCTATTAAAAGAAACAATTAAAGAGAACTTCCCACAGCTGAAACAGAAAATGAAAATAGTCATACCAGAAGTAAAAAGGACACCAAACAGTCACAATTGAAAGGGAAATTACAGCAAGATACATTGTTGTGAACCCCCCAAGTGTCCAAGGCAACAAAATAATGAAGCTGAATAGGGGAAAGAAAGGGAACCCATAAAGAAAAAACAGACAGACAGCACAGTTCTCAGAAGAAACACAATAGGGAAGGAGAGAGTGTGGAAATATATTCAAAAATCTCCAAGAAAATATGCCAGCAAAGAATGCTTTACTGTGCAAAGCTTTCTTTCCTTAATAAGAGAAAAGTAAGAACTTTCTTAGAGAAAAAAATCTGCTGAAATTTGCTACTACTAAGCCCTCACTCCAAGATATAAGAAGTCTTAAGATCTAAACCAATAGAGGAATGAATAGAAATAACTGACAAGGCAGCTAACAGAACCACAAAATGATCAACAAAATGGTAACAGCAGACTTCCATGTGTCAACAATCACCCTAAGTTTAATGGACTAAACTCACGATAAAATAAGCATATAGTAGCATGCTGGATTAAAAAAGCAGAACTTTCTGCTGCCTCCAGGAAATACACCTAAGCTCTGGGAGTAAGTATAGACTGGAAGAAGAGGATTAGAAAAATAACTATATAAGCAAATGGCCTCCCAAAGAAGGCAGGGGTAACTATATATATAGCAGATAAAACAGACTTCAGCCTGAAAAAGGTTACAAGAGACACTGAAGGACACTACATAATGTCCAAAGGGAACACCAGAAAGATATATACACCAGAAAGACATATACTCATCAAATACAGGTACACCAAAGTACATTAGCCAATTACTATCATATCTGAAAGCAGATATTGTAGAAAATACATATGCAGTACAGAACAAGAGTTGAGCAGTTCTATCAGAAACCAGGAGAGTTCTTGGAATCTTGGTGGCTGTGTTTGTGGAGCCTTGGGGTAGATAGAATCCTTTGCACAAGAAATAGATGGAGAAACTGACTTCAGTGATTTTGTACCTATCATTGAGACAATGGCTGCTGAACAGCCAGTGGTGTGGCTGGGGTGACTATACCCTGCTGTACTGGATAATGGCTGCTGTGCAAACAGTATGGACCAACAAAGGATGTGTGCCAGAAATTGTGAGTGACAAATCTACAGTGAGCTGGTGCAGATACTTTGTGAACTGGGAATGAGACAGGTCATGTTTAATGTCAACACACATAGCCCTGAGAGTGAGCATTTTACTACTGGGATGAGGAATTTGGTATTGCAAAATACTCTCTCATTTTTATTTGGGTCCCATATGGCAATTCTAGCATTCTATATCATCCAAAAAAAAAAAAAAAAAAAAAAAAGATGTGAAGATGGGTGAAGCAGAGAGACAGCACTCTTAGAAAGGGATATAGGTAGTTTAGCAACCAAAAAGAATGAAAGTAAGCCTTTTAAAGTAATTCCTGCCCAAATATGGGTGGATCTACTGTGAGCAGGTGTGGAACACGTCAACATAGACTCACAGCTTGATGTATACTTACTAGAATTGTAGAGGTAATTGTGAGAAGACCGGAAGTTCACTCCTATGAGAGGACTGGGTTGCTATAAGGAAGAAAGTTGGGAACACGGGGTCCCAGACACTGTTCTGCAATTGGAAGACCATTTACTGCCAACCCTGGCCCAGGGGAGGCCCTGTTTGCTTTTGAATAGAATGAAGCCCAGGACTTGTCCAAAAGGGGCCCTGAGGAGACTGGAGGGCACATGTTGTGCTTGCTATCCATGGGTCCCCAAAAATGTGCAAAAGGGTTTTGGCTTTAGTAGCTACAGGAGCAGAGCATACTTTGTTATATTGGAACTCAGAGAAGTATCAGAGGTCTGCTAGTTACACTGACAGGTATAGAGGCCAGTGTCAAGGTGAGCGCAGTGAGACTACTCCTGGGACTTGGGCAGTTCCCCTCAAAGGAATATAAAGTGTGTCACCCATCGTGGAGTACATCCTAGGGTGGTTGTGCTACATGACTTGTGACTTGAGACCACAGTTGGAGAGTTTTGTCTTAGGGTGTATGTGGTAAAGGCACATGTGTTGTGCAGACATGCTGAACATCTGTCCATCAAACTGCCAGTCCCTAGGAGAGTGACCAATACTAAACAACATTGATTGCCAGGAGGCCACAAAGAGATTATGGGTACAATAATGGAATTGGAGAAACTGGGCATGGTATATGTTGCCCACAGCCCCTATAAGTGGACTGGACTTGGTTGTGATTTGTTATATTCTGTTACAGTTTATATTGATTTTGCAGGTTATGGTGCAGTGTCCCCTTGCAAAGGGAACTTTTGGATGACTGACATGTAGATTGTATGATGAAAACACTCTGATGGCATTGAGTATAAAGAAAATGTAGTAAAATCAGGCATGTTTTGCTGTTCACACAAAGGAGAGCCCATAACCTTAAAATGTTAGTAGACCACAGATGGACTTTCCATTTGCAACAGTGTATCCATTTTGTGTTTAGGGCACTTAATAGTGTAAAGAGGGGCTAGGAGGAAAGTAGTTGCTGTTTGTCCTCTCTTCCTCTCTCAGAATCAGAAATGTTGCCTGGGGCCTTTGTCCTAGAGACCGGGGTGGGAGCCCAGAAAGCTGGCACCCTGGGATCTGGTTCACCCAGGGAAATGGAAAAAGTTGCTTGAAAGAAAGCTGCTGTTTAGAAACTGAAACCTGAACCTCTGATGAGAGGAGAGCATGCTGGAAAAGCTGGAGATTTGCATAAGTAGGTTTTGTATCTGTATTTGCTGGAAAAGTTCAGAAAACCCTGCAAAGTCCAGAAAAGCTAGAACCTGGAAATCTTGTATCTAAGATGAGAATATGCCAGGGATGAAGACAGACACCATGTTGTTGAACACTATGTGTGGCTGGAAACTTTTGTTTTTTCAGAGACCGGGACTGAACTATGTGGTGAGAAAACCAAGGGCCTCTTGTGGCTTCAATAGTACAACCTTTTGTGAATAAAACCTATTTGGTTTGCCTTTAACCTGGGTTGGCTTGCAGTTGTGGGAGGAATAGGCAGGAAGAACTTGACAGAGGTCAAATTTAAAGTACCAGCATTTTTCCTTTAGTTTGTTAGTTTGCAGCTTTTGCACATGATATTGAAGCAGTGACCGCAACATGGGCAGTGTCATTTGCTTGTAAAATTTAGGCATTGCCATTAGCTTTCGTCTGAAAAATAAAAATAGGATGAGAATTGCCTAGTCCAGATAAGAGTACTTCTGTTATCGGGGGATAGGGACACCCCCGTTTAAATTCCTCCTTCCTATGGGTTCTCCTGCCTGCGCGCAGCAGCTGCTCAGATATCAACCTTAACAACCAGGATAGACAAGAGATTTATTTCCAGATACGGAAAAAAAAGCCAAACCGAAAGAGTCCACACCCTCACAAATGTTCCAAACGAATAGAGCCCCACTTCTGCTCCTCAAGGAGCTTCGTGGGGTTTACCTCAGTCTTAGGGCACTTCTGGTTGGAAGTGCCAGGACCTTGACTCCCAATCCTGTCGCTCCAGTTGGTACCAGATGAATCCAACCAACACAGGCGAGGCTCAGATGGTCTCCCAAAGGCAGGCCTGTCCGAGTGTCACCGTGGCTCCGCACTTTACCCGGGTCACCTCTCCTTCGCCTTCACACAGGTTTTGCTCCTCCGGAACCAAGTGCTGGGGAGGTGAGGAAGCTCCAGAGGACCCAGCTGGGTCCTTCTTCTGAGGCCCAAAACCTCCGCGCCTGATTTCAATCTCCAGGCTTTTGCTTTTTCTCTACTTTTTATGCTTCTCTCCAAAATTGTGTCCCCCTACACTCCACCTCCCCTCTCTTTCTCTCCTTTTCCCTGCTTCCCATTCACCATCCCCCCCCCTTGGTGTGTTACCTCCCTTTGCCCTCTGGGCTGGACTTCGACCTCAGGACCCTACATTACATAACCCCAGTCTGCCCTGGTTACTTTTAGAGTAACCACTTTACTCTCAAAGGGGGGAACTGGCCTCAGGCTAGTTTTAGTCTCTGTCTTTCAGATGCAGGTGTCTGCAATGCCCATATTCGGAACTGGGTTCATCTTTGGGTCCCGGCTTCACTTCCTTCTTGTACTTTGTGGCAAACTTTGAGCAGCAGCCCTGGTGAATATGTGAAGCTAGCACCTGGGGCTATTGTCTCAAGGCCTGAGTGGGGAAGAGGAAATGAATCACCAGGAGGAAGTGTAAGGGGGAAATTGAAGCTTCCGGTTTCCAGGAGGGGAGAGAGAGCAAGAAAAAGTCTATATAAAAAGAAATGAGCAGAGATTGGGACATGGAAAATGGTAACTGGGTTAAGATAACTGGCCACTTGAGGCATTAAGGATTTTTTGGTTTGATTTCCTGTTTTCCTGGTTAATTTACCTTGTTAGTAAATTCCTGTTGGTTAATTTACCTTGCTAAGAAACCCTGTTGTTTAAATTGCATTTGACTGGCAGTTGTTATGTGAGGGTGGTAAGAATCTGAAAGAATCTGGATGGCAGAAGCCACATTTTAAAAGTGCCGCTTTTCCCCTTTGGTTTGTTGGTAGGAGGCTACTGCTCCATTTGCACCCTATTTCAATATCAGACCCACACAGACATGTAATTTCTCTGAAACTGTATTTTCCTTTCAGAAGTATCCTGGAGAAGTGATGAGGAAGACTAAGTTCATAGGTATCAGCTACCTTCTTATTCCCATAAACCAAGTCAATCTCAACTATAAAAAATTTAGTGAGATGTATTTTTTTCCTGTGCCTTAAATTATGTCATTATCTGTCAGTTTATGTTTAAAGTCAACAACAGAGTGCAGGCAAGGAACTAGGAACATTATAAGTGTTTAAGGGATGTGATTTACTACTCAGGCACATGCCAGTGATGTGGCATGAATAAAAAATGAGTCTTCCAGGAGAAAAAAATTTCTTTAAAATAAATTGACTTTACTTAGTCTTTCCTTTCTCAGAGAAGCAGTTGTCAACAAAGTACTTGCAACACCCCTGGCTGTAATGGTTATTCAGTTATATTTACTTAAGAATTTAAACATTTACTACTGAAAAATTCATAGGTGAGGCTTTTGTGTTATTGTATGCCTTGGGATTTATCCTCACAATTAAAGTTAATGTATCCAGCAATTAACTTAAGATTTATTTTCAGAAATGAAATTTTCCCATATTTCTTAGATTTGGCTCAGAATTCTTATTCAATTGACTATTTATTAGCCTTAGGCAAAACTGTCAAGTTAAATGTTCAGGCATAGGCATTTCACTACTTCAGATCTCAACTCTAGCACTGAACTGATTGTCATGGTAATGTGACTGAAGTTAGCATTATCAACCTCAGGTTTTCATTAAAAACTCATGCACATTTGTATGAACTCCTTCCCAGAGCATCGTTACTAGGTTTGGTTTCTATGCCCTCACACACAGCCCATTTTTCCATGATGGAGCCAAATGGTTCAATAGTTCAGAGTCACATTTGTTAGAATTCACTGCATTTATTATTGATTGTCTCAGATGAAAGTGGAGCTATATACAAAACTCAATATATTTGGATACAGAACTGTTTATATATCTTATAGTTAGTCCTGCCAATTCCTTTTTTCCCCTCAAACCTGTATGTCTTCTACTCTTTAATTTTAATTGACTTTTTAATTTACTGTACTCCATACTAGCATGTCTTTTTTCCAAGTATCTCCTGCATTTCTAGTGTTGCTATTAAAGAGGTAGGTTTCTTTCTGCCCCATAATTACCCACCCAGTATACTTTCTTCTAAAATCTCTATTATGTTCCTTTTGGTTTAGGAATATGATCATGCTTATTTATATATTTAATGCTTTTAATTCAGTTGATGCTTGTTCCTTCCATGGGTGTTCTAACTAACACCCCCAGGCTATTGTTCAAGGTCCTGGTGGGGAAGAAAAAATGGATCACCAGGAGGGTGTGTTTGAGGGGAATTGGAGCCTCTGGTTTTCAGGATGGAAGAGAGAAGATTAAAAAAAAAAGGAGCAGAGATTTGGATACAGAGACTTTTTGAAAGGAGAGTGGAGGTGAGTTTGGAGAGGTTGAAGGTTTTGGCTCCTGGAGGAAAAGGACCCAGAAGCTGAGTCTTCAAGAATTCTTCTGCCATTTGGGTCCAGCCCTGAAGAGTCAAAAGCTATGTGAAGGTGGAGAGGTGACCCTGATGGAGTGCTGAGCCACTGTACAACCCGGATGGACTCAAGCTGAACCATGTGTTGTTAGAATTCATCCTATGCTAATTGGACTGAGGCAAGGATATAACTTGGTGATTTCCGACTGAGGTATGCAAGGACTGAGGAAAACCAATGCAGATCCCTGAGGAGCAGAAGTTGGGTTCCTTTCTGTTTGGAATATTTGTGAGGGTATGGACTATTAAACTCTTAAGTTGTTTTTCCTTTATCTGTAAATAAACCTCTGTGTTTACTCTTATTACAAAAGTTTGATTTCTGGGCAGCTGCTTGCGTGCAGGTGGGAGAATGCTCAGTGACAAAAATTTAAAAAGTCCCTTACACCTAGTAACAGACAGAGATGAATTTTTAAAACTGGCATCCTCTGGGTTCCTCCATCTGCATGTACAATTGCAAGACTAGTTAGTTTTAAGAAAAAAATAATGATATTTATTGACAAACAAGGAGAAGGCAAGAGTCACTGAGATCACAAGTGTCCAGTTATACCGCAGTTACTGTGCAGTTGCGAACACTTCCATTTTGGGGCCCCCTCGCCATTCCAGACCTTACCTAACATTTACAAAGAAGCACATGTCTCAAATGGTATCTTCTTGCCACTCCAAACCTGAAGCAGGCATTTATACAAAGTCCAATTTCCAGCAGTTTCCTCCTTTTCTGGGAGGCACACAGATTCAAAGTTTCCAGCAAGCTAGTCTCTCATCTTCAGAGACACACAAGCTCTAAGTTTTCCAACAAACTATCCTCTATTCAGAAGTCCAAATTCCAGTTTCCAAGCCAAAGACCCCATACTTGCATTTCTTATAACTTTTTCTCTTCCCTTGGGTGGCCAAATCCTGGGGTTTTCAACCTTTGGGACTATCATTGCAAACAGGGAAAAAGCTTCAGTCAGAGCTTAGTTCTCAAAGAGAATTTTATTATGCTTCAAGAGGAAAACCAACCCAAAGTTCCCAAAGTACCTGACTGAAGTCACTGCATAACATGTCTTAGTCAGGTCCACTACCAATGCAGTCTTACCCAGTTGTGGAAGTCCTTAGAAACTCAAGGACCTGATAGTCGAATGGTCATGCAGTAGATTTTCTTATGGCGGGCCTTGTGGTTGTAGAGCAGGATGAAATTCAGAGGTAGTGAGCTAGCCCTTGCTGAGATATGCACAGGCCAGTCCAAACACTGTTCTACTTGTCCTTGTGCCATGGGGGTTTTTACATGTTCTTATCAGGGTGTGATTCCGCACCATCTGTATCAGTTGTCATCTGTATTAGCTGTCTGTACTCTCATTCACAGCACCACTTGGGTCCCAAGAGTGTGCATCAGTCCTTAAGATGTTTTTGCACAGTCAAACTTGACTTCATTGTTTGAGACATCATTATTTGAGACCAATTTTGAACATATTTTAAATTTGTGTGCTTTTTATGTTTCCTGGGTTTGTTTGCATGCTTTTACACCCACAATAGTTCTGGGGCAGAAGCCCTTGATGGCATTTCTCCTCATGATCCACTACTGCGTGGCTTTTACCTTCTCATGCTAGAATCCACCCAAGGTGTTTCTTTTCTCACATGTCCCCAAGGTGTGTATCAATTGGCCTAATTCTCCTTATTGGGAGCCCTTCCCAGCTGCACTAGCTACAACAAACCCTGGTTCACAACTTGCCCCTGGTTACATGTTAGTGGAACATTTCTTCATATTTTTACTTCTATAATTATATATATGTTATATATTGTATATATACATTGAATTTATATTATATATATATAACATCATTACATTCCCCAGGATTCTCCCATTACCATATAACCTGTGAACTGTTATCTTGATTTTTTTGAACTCATCTCTTCCTGATTTCTTTCACCCCCACCTTCCCCTCCCTAGCTGTATGCTTTAGTTTGGTTGTTAGCTTGTTTTGACTTTGTTTTTGACTGTTTGCTTGTTTTTCCTATGTCCCATCTATAAGTTAGATCATCTGGTTTCTGTCTTTTTTGGGGGGGCTTGGAGAGCTGACTTATTTCTGCTAATATGATCCCTTCTAGGTTCATCCATGTTACCACAAATTCTTCATATTTGTCATTTTTTGATTGATGAATAATATTCTATTTTGTACATACATCACTTTTTCATCCATTTGTCTGTTTTGGGGCATTTGGGTTGTTTCCAAATCCTGGATTTTGTAAATACTGCAGTTATTGGAGCATTTCTTGCAATAGCCAAATGGAGTTAACTAAATGCCATTGATGGATCACTGAATAAAGGAGGTGTGTTCAATGGAATATTCAGTTATAAATAAAAAGATAAAATATTAGCTTTTGTGAAAACATGGATAGAAATTGAGGGTATTATGCTCAGTGAATCAAATCAGAAAATGAAAGATAAGTTTCACTCATGTGGAATACACAAAAATGAAATCAAACAATCTAGCAAACACAACAAAGATAACTCTTAGGCTATGTGGAAATTATGGTGATTTTACCTAAAGGGAAAGGAACTGGGATATGAAGAAATGGTTAGGTGGGATCAATATTATAATGAATAACACAAGAACTTTGGTGGTTTTATGGTGTGAAACAGAAATGTGAAATTGTACTGGCAAAATTGTACTTTTGTAAATGAATGGTAAAAATAAAACTGGGTAAAAAAGTAGGCAAGATTAGTTGTACACAGAAACCATAAGAAACAATTAAATGCAGCTCCATATCTTTAAATCTGTTCTTGAAAGTAAGTAAAATTGTGTGTGCATATTCCTTGGAAAAAACCCCCAAAACAGGTTTGGGTTTTATTATATGGGATACTCAGATTTCATCAAACTTTTATGAGATTTTATGTTCAATAGGAGTTGAGTTTATTAACGGCGGACACACTAGTGGTCTAGTTCCCTGGTGCAAAGAACAAAAAATACTCTTTTCTATGTAGATAACACTTCACCCATCTATCTTTTCATATAAATATCAAATTTGGTATTCTTAAGGTATTCAAATAATTATCCTCAAGTATCTGAAAGGAGAAAATCGAACAAAATTGGGACATGTGGAAAAAGAAATTTTATATCTCTCTAATGCTTTCCCATTTGAGAGAAGACCACATTGCTTGAACTTACCTCTGGCAACCCAGGCCTGCCTCATCAGATCCCAATTCTGTTCTTCACATCTCTAGCTTTTAGTTCCTTTTCTCTACCAAATTCCATTTCTTTTCATTGTCTCTAAAACTGGTGACTCTTCCTTCTTATAGTAATCTGTTTAATCCATTGTCTGCAAAAACCTCCACTTGATAGGTTAAATCTCCAAGACATTTTTTCTCTATTTTTGCCCTATGAATGGATAGCCTTAACTCCATAACTCCTTAATTTCTGTTCTATGGTAATAGATGATGATAAGAAAAGTCCATAAGTTCTTGGCTCTATGTAGAAAGGGGAGTAGAGAAATAGGGGGAAACTTTTACATTCTAGAATTATACTCTTCTATGTGTGATTCTCAAACACAACTTAAAAAAAAATACCTATTTCATTGAGTCCTAACTATCACTTGTCTTTTTGATCCTTTTGTTTTAAAACTGCTCAGGTGACTAAGTCATAGGATTAAATAGACAATATTTAATATGCATATGAATCAACTGCAGAGATGTAAGCTTACAGATTTTGACTCAGTGGGTCTGAGATGGTACCTGAGAATATTCATGACTTTAAACTGCAGAAAAAGATGCACATGCTGTTTGTTCAGGGATTGTATTGGAAAGCAAGTCCCTGTGATGTTGTGATGTTTTTCAAATAATCACACATCACCAGTGGGTAGTTTTCTAAAATACATTTTTATTACCTTAAGCACTGAGGCTTTTATTATTATTATTTTAAGAGCATGTACTAGTTTAGATATTGAGAAATTAACATTGGCAACAGTCTCTACTTGTCAAAATTATTAATTATTTCACCAATTCTGTATTTTGTACTCTATATAGATTACTAAATTCAGATAAATAAATGAGCAGTATTTGTCTCACCACGTCCCCATCAAAAACACTTTAGTGGCATTACATATCTCATCAGAATCACTTTTTTAAAAAAAAAGCATTGGTTTGCATATTTTAGAAGTAGAGGATCACTCCCTAGTTGTTATTAGACCATACCTCTTCCCAGGCACCAATGATATATCTCCTACAGTCCATTGTGCTTCCTTCCCACTTAGTTATCTGTCTTTTTAAAAAAATTATTTACATATAAACTCACATCTTTGTAATCTCCGGGACTAACGCCCCCCTTCCCTAACCATTCCCACACTCTCCCCCCCCCCACCCCAAGTTGTGTACTTCAGTTTGGTTGATAGCTTGTTTTGACTTTTCTTCATGGCTTTTGTTTATTTTTTTCCTATATCCAATATGTTAGAAACCATTTGGTTTCTCTTTTTCTTTTTGACTTGTTTCTGCTAATATGATTTCTTCTAAGTACATCCATGTTATCATCCATGCATCAAATTTGTCATTTTAATAGATGAGTAATATTTCATTGTGTATATATATATCAATCTATTTCATCAAGTCATCTGTTTTAGGACATTTAGGTTGCTTCCAATTTCTTGCATATAAATAGTGCTGCAGTAAACATCCAAGCACAGGTGTCCCTTTATTCCCACACTGACCATCTCCTTTGGGTAGATCCCCAAGAGAGCAATAGCTGAGTAAAATGGTAGTTCTATTTTCATTACTTTGATGGTCCTCTGGGTCCTCCACACAGCTTCCATAGAGGTTGGACCAGTTTACATTCCCACCAGAAGTGTAAGATTGTTCCTTTCTCACCACATCCCAGCACTTGTTGTTGCCGTTTTTTTGTTTTTTGTTTTTTTTTTTTTTTTTTTGATGTGGGCCATTCTTACTGTTGTAAGGTGGTATCTCATTGAGGTTTTGATTTGTATTTTCCAGATTGCTAGTGACATTGAGAAATTTTTCATGTGCCTGCTGGCCATTTGTATTTCCTCTTTGGAGAAGTATCTTATTAGTTCTCCCCATTTTTTGATTGGGCTTTTTGTTTTGCTTTTGTTTAATTGTGTGGGTTCCTTGTGGATCTTAGTTATTAAACCCTTATCACTCTTATGGAGGGCAAATTTTTTTCCCATTTGGTTGTGCTTCTTTTTGTTTCTTATGTTGTCTCTTTTGCTGTACAGAAGCTTTTTAGTTTGATGTAGTCCCATCTGTTTATGTTTTCCTTCATTTTTTGGCCATCTGTAGATGTGTGCAGAAAGGGATTTCAGAATTGTAATTCATGGAAGGTTTTGCCCAAGTTTTCCTCTATGGTTTCAGGTCTGACATCTAAGTCTTTTATCCATTTTGAATTAATAGCACATGGTGTGAGGGAGTTGTCTTGGTTCATTTTTTTGCATGTCTTAGTCCAGTTTTCCCAACACCATTTATTGAAGAGGCTATCTTTGTTCCAATGTAAATTTTTCACTTTTTTGTCAAAGATTAATTGACTATATATGTGTGGTTTTATTTCAGGGCACTCAATTCTGTTCCATTGATTTGATTGTCTGTTTTTGTACCAGTAGCAAGCTACTGTTTTGAATACTATGGCTTTGTAGTATACTTTGAAAATTGAAGTTATAATACCTTAGTTCTCTGGTCAGGAGGTTTTTTGATATTAGAGGTCTTTTGTTATTCCATATAAATTTCATAAAATTAAGTTCTATCTCTTTGAAGAATGTCATTAGGATTTTTATTGGGATTGTATTGAATCTATAGATTCCTTTTGGTAGGATGGCCATTTTGATTAGGTTAATTCTTTCAATCCATGAGCAGGGAATGTCTTTCCATTTCTTTATGTCTTCTTCTATTTCTTTTAGCAGCAGTTTAAAGTTTTCTTTGTATAGTTCTTTCATGTGTTTTTTTAGGTTTATTCCTAGATATTTAATTTTTTTGGTGTGATGGTAAATGGGATGGTTTCTCTGATTTCTTCTTCTATTTGACTTTTTGTGTATAGGAAAGATACCGACTTCAGTGTTGAATTTGTATCCAGCTATCTTACTGAACTGGTTTTTTATTTCAAGTAGTTTTCTTTGGATTTTTTTGGGTAATCTATATAGAGAATCATGTCTGCAGCATATAATGATAGCTTCAGTTTCTTTTTTCCTATTCATATCACTTTTATGTCTTTCTCATGTCTTATTGTCCTAGCTAGAACTTCCAGTACAATATTAAAGAGTAGTGGGGAGAGTGGGCATCCTTGTCTGGTTCCAGATCTTAATTGGAATGATTTTAGTTCTTCCCCATTTAGGATGAGGTTTGATATAGGTTTCTCATAGATGGATTTTATTATGTGGAGGTATGTTCCTCTAATTTCCAGTCTTTCAAGGGCTTTTATCATGAATGGATACTGGACTTTGTCAAATGCTTTCTCTGCATCTATTTATATGTTCACATGGCTTTTGTTTTTCTATTTCTTGATGTGGTGTTTTATGTTAATTGACTTATGGATGTTGAACCATCCTTGTGCCCCTGGAATAAATCCCACTTGGTCATGGTGAATAATGCTTTTTATGCATTGTTGAATTTGATTTGCTATGATTTTGTTTAAAATTTTTGCATCCATGTTTATTAGGGAAATTGGTATGTAGTTTTCTTTTTTGGTGCGGTCCTTATTTGGTTTTGTTATGAATGTGATGTTTGCCTCATAACATGTGTTTGGCAGGTTCCCTTCTTTCTCAATTTTTTGTAAAAGTTTTAGTAGTTTAGGCACTATTTCATCTTTGAATGTCAGGTAGAATTCATTTGTAAAGCCATCAGGTCCTGAGCTCTTGTTTTAGGCAGAGTTTTGATGACTACTTCAATTTCCCTGCCTGTGATTGGTTTAATTAAGTTCTCTATATCTTCTTCTTTCAATTTTTGATAGTTGGTGTTTCTAAGAATCTGTCCATCTCATCCAGGTTGTTGTATTTATTTCCATATATTTGTTCACAGTAAGCTCTTATTATCCTGGATTTCTTTTATATCTATTGTAATTTATCCTTTTTCAATTGTGATTCTGTTTATTTGAATTTTCTCTATTCTTTCCTTTGTAATCTTTGCAAAGGGCTTATCAATTTTATTTATTTTTTCAAAATTTTTTCAGCTTTTTGTTTTGTTGATCTTCTGGATAGTCTTTTTGGCTTCTAGGTTATTTATTTCTCCTTTTATTTTTGATGTTTCTTGTTTTCTGCTGGGTTTTGGGTTTTTTTTTTGTTACCCTTTTTCTAATTTTTCAAGTTGGTATGGTAGATTAGTTTATTTCTTTGCTTAGCTTCTTGGTTTTTTATATATATTGCCATGAACCTCCTCTTAGATATGCTTTTGCTGCATCCCAAACGTTTTGGAATATTGTGTCTTCTTTGTGGTTTGTTTTGATGTAAGTTTTAATTTCTTCTTAAATTTCTTCAATTACCCATTCTTCATTTAGTAGCAAGTTGTTCAGTCTCCAAGTGTTTGATACTCTTCTTGCTTTCTTTTCATTGTTGATTTCTAGTTTGATACATTTATCAAGTATATGGTCAATTTTAGAGAATGATCCATATGCATTTGAGAAGGTGTATTATTTTCCTTGTGGGTGTAGTGTTCTGTAGATATCTATTAGGTCCATATTGTCTAGGTCTTCTTTAAAGACTTTCATGTCCTTGTGCAGCTTTTGTTCTTTTTGATCTGTCCTTTGTTGAAAGTGGGGTGTTAAAGTCTCCTACTACATATATGTTTTCACCACTATTTGTTTTTAGTTCTCTTAGTAGTTGTCTTTGAATCTTAGTGCACTCTCATTTGGTGAGTGTATGTTGATAATTGTTATATATTTTTGATGGATTCACCCTTGAACCATTAGTTAGTTACCTTCTTTATCCTTTGTCATTTTTTTTGAAATATGCTTTGTCTGTAATAATGGCTACCCCTGCCCTTTTTTGGGGGGGGTCATTTCTTGTAAAATTGTTTCCCATTCTTTTATCTTCAATCTATGATTATCTTTTGGGATAAGATGTGTTTCTTAGAGGCAGCAGAATGTTGGGTTCTATCTTTTAATCCAGTCTGCAAGTCTGTGTCTTTTGATTGATGAGTTTAGCCCACTGACATTTAGAGTAATTATTGATGTCTGATGTTCTAACTTTGGATTCCTGGTCTTTGGGGGATCTGTTTTAGTATCTTTTTTCCTATTCTTTCTTTTTATTCTTCTTTATGTTTCTGTCTTAGGGCTGTTTGCAAGCGTTCTTGGAGTGGGGGTTAGGTGGTAGCAAATTTCTGGAGGCTTCGTTTGTCTGGGGCAGTTTTGCTGTATAGAGTATTCTTGTTTCGCACTTTTTGTCTTGGACTGTTTTGAAGATGTGGCCCCATTCTCTCCTTGCTTGGAATGTCTCTTCTGAGAAATCTGATTTCAGTTCAATGGGTTTTCCTTTGTAGTTTATCTGTTCCCTCTCTCTTGTTAGTTTCATGATTTTTTCTTTATCTTTGGCTCTTGAAAGTTTTACTATGATGTGTCTTGCTGTGTTTCCTCTTTCATTAAAGTAGTTTGGTGTCCTTTTTGCTTCCTTTATGTCTATTTTCATTTCTTTCTTCAGATTTGGGAAATTCTCCTCCATTATTTCTTTGAAAAGCCTTTCAGATCCTATGTTTTTTTTCTTCTCCTTCTGGGATTCCAATTAGTGTTATATTTGTTTTCTTTAGGTTATCTGACATCTCTGATATTTTCTTCTGTTTTCTTACTTTGTTTTTCTCTCTTTCTTCATCCTCTTTACTTCTGTATCCTCTAGTGTGCTGATTCATTCTTCTATTTTTTTCTAATTGGCTCTCATGGCTTTTCCCTGCATTTTTGAGCTCTTCTATTGCTCCTCTTATATACTGTATCTTCTGCACCTTCTTATTTAGGGTTTCAATTTCATTATTTCAGTTGTTTGTCAATGATATTGCTCATCTTGCTGCATTCTTTCTACATTTTTCTGCTGCTTATTTTAGTTCGTCGAAAGCTTCTAACCTCTTGCTTCCCCCTTTTCCCCTTCTTCCCTGGACTCTTTGAGTGGTTTTATCATGTTGATTCTGTATTATTTGTCTGACATATAGGGCATTTCTTCCATGTCATTCATGTTGGTTTCTGCAGATTGTTTATCCTTTGAATGTGAGTTATTTTTCTTAGGGCTTGCTTGAGTATTTGTATTCTTCCTCCTTCCTGTGTTTTCCCTTTGGGCTTGCTCCATGTATTAACTACTACTCTAGTATTAGATGGCATGGTGAAGCCTACCAATTTGTGGTTAACTCTGCCTTTGTGCTTTTGCTGCTGTGGTGGTTATATCTTGTTTCAGTTGGCTATTTTGGGGGACAAGTTCCATTTCAGAGAGTGTATATGGTGAGTAGATGTGGTTTCTATTGTATTATCTGTCTTCTTTTTTTGTTGTTTCTCCTCTTTTAGATTGATGGGTCTTAAAATTTTTTCAGTGCTCCTAAGTGGATGGTTTTATTTAGTGGTATGCTAGGGTTTATTGTATAAACCTTTTGGATTGGGGTGTCTTGATGCTCTTGGGTAGTGAATGTCCTTGGTTCTCTAGTCTGCACAGTGCCACACAGTGGTGCCATTGCTTCTGGGCTTCTGATGTGTGGGCTCTCCACAGTGCAAGTTGGAATTCCCTGGACCTGTAAATCTCAGCCCTTGCCTCAACCTGTTTAGCTAAGACAAATTCTGTTTTTATCTGTCTTTCCCTGGTAGCTTGTCTATAATAAAACTTTCTACAATGTATTATCAGTTTTGGTTTATATAACCTTATGCTTATTTTCTCTATATTCTGGTTATAAATGACACATCTGTTATTTGTCTTTTTCCTTCTGACATTTTGCTGAGCATAATTCCATACAGATAAATTCATGTCACATATGGCAAGATTTTTATTTTGATGGCTAATCAGTCTTCCATTGTGTAGTACATATACCTTTTTGATCCAGTCATCTGTGTTTTGGCAATTAGGTTGTTTCTATAGCATGGCTATTGCAAATAGTTGTACAACGAAGATGGCAATATCCATATCCCTTTGCACTAGTCTTTTTGCATTCTTCAAGTGGTACTAAGGATTGAAATTGTTGGGTCATATGTATAAAAATTTACAATCTTTTTAGAAGTCTTTGCGTTATTTTCTATAATTTTTAGGCTTTGATATGGGAAATTCTCAAAGGTGTGAAATGGTATCTCATTGTGAACTTCTTCACAAAAATAATGATGAGTAGTTTTTCATGTGCTTATTGATCAAATGTATATCGTTTTTGGAGAAAAGCAACTTAACACTTCTGCCAGTTATGATTAGGTTATTATTTTCTTTTTGTTGTTATTTTATAGTTCTTTGTAGATTTTTTTCATCACTACCTTTTTGGATATATGTCATATACATTCAGTCGGGCATTTTTTTGCTTTCGTGATAATTTCTTTTGTTCTATGGATCTTTTGATTTGGTGTAGTCTCAATTGTTTATATCATCCTTTGTTTTGTATTTGCCCTTTGCTGTTGGCAAAGAAACCACAATGACATCACTGAATCTTATGTTGTAGAGTTTTTCACTTATGTTTTCTTTGATGTGTTTTATAATTTCAGATCTTACATCCAAGTCTTTTTCACTTTGAGTTGATTTTCATGTGTAGTGCAAGATAGTGGCCTAGTTTTATTTTTTGCTTGTTGCTGACTTGTTATTCTCTAAATTTCTGAGATGTTTGCTGTAGCATCTCTTCTTTATGATCCTTGTTATTTGAATTTCTACCATTTTTAAGGCTAGCTAGATGTCTACTTTATCTACTTTTTTCAAAGAAACTGTTTCATTTCATCAAACTTATAGATTATCTTTTTACTTATAGCTCATAAATCACTGCCTTAATTTTTATTATTTCTTCTATTTTACTGGTTTATGATTTGTTTGTTCTTTTACTAGTTCATTAAGGTAAAAAATAGCATTATTTCTTATTTTTTTATTTGGGTCTGTATTGTTATATACTTCCCTCTCAGTACTCCTTCTACAGAATACCATAAATTCTGGAAAGTTGTGTCCTATTATCATTTTTCTTAAAGCATTGATATCTTTTTTGATTTTCTCTTTTACTTAATGGTATGTATCAGTGGTATGCTACTCAGTTTCAACTCACTAGAAATTTTCTGCTTTCTTTTTGTGGTTGAGTATTAGTTTGATAACTTCATGATTAAAAAAGAACTTGGTATTATATAAGTCTTCATGAATTTGTTGATACATGGCTTGATATACAATATATCATCTGTCTTGGGGAATGTCTCATATGCACTTGAGAAGAGTGTGCCTTTTGTAGCTTACAGTGACCAATAAATGTTTAGTAAGATCATGTGGTATAATTCTCTTTTCAATACTGTTATAATTTTATTCATTTTTTGTTTGCTTAATCTTTCCATTAGTAAAAATAAGATACTGAAATTCCTTGCGTAAATGTTCCCAACTCATGTTTTCAAATTTGATAGTAATTGACACATATATTTTGAGTATATATGGATGAGTATTACATTTTTCTGAGGTATTTTTTCCTTAATCATAATAGTATCCACTCCTAGCTCTTGTTTGTTTTTATAACTGGAAATCTATTTTATCTAATTAAATATGACAGTCCCTTCATTCTTTTCCTTCCCATTTACTTTTAGGATTATTTACCAATACTTCACTCTGAGCCTGTATTTATCTTTAAAATTTACAAACATGTTTACATACAATAAGTTCTTGTTTGTCTAGGAACATGCTTATTTCTGCTTCATAAATGAAGTAAAATAAATTTTCTCCTTGCCCATATTTCTTTAGAGAAATAAGATATATGCCTCATCAGGATTCCTTTAGATATTTTCTGCTTCTTACCATACCCAGTTTCAATCATTTATCTATTTATTTTTGGTAGTCTTTAACTCTTGGAAGTTTCACTACTATGTGTCTTGGTCTAGTATGATTCTGCTTATATAACCTGGGTAGGTGTCAAAATCTTGTATGTGTCTTGGTCTAGTATGATTCTGCTTATATAACCTGGGTAGGTGTCAAAATCTTGTATGTTTAGTCCCTTTTCTATGTTTTGAAAAATTTCCTCTATTATTTCTTTATATAAATTTTCTGTTTCCCTCTCTGTTCTTTCCACCCCAGAATACCCATTATCCTCATGTTGCTTTTCTTCATGTAATCAGATGATATTTTGAGAAGTTTAACTTTCTTTATATATCTCTTTTCTTCCATCTGATTACTTGTACATTATTATCTTTGAGCTTTCTTAGTTGATCTATTTTATTTTATATCCACTACTTTCTCCAGATTTTTTAAATCTCCACTAATACTTTTTACATTATCCATATCTTCTGGTTATTTTTAATCTCCAATTTTGACCTGTTCATTAATTTTTTTTCTTAGGACACTTGTTTTTCTGAATTTTCTTGTATATATCTTGATTACTTTTTCTGTTTTCTCATCCATTTTGTTTTTAATTTCTTTATGTTGTCAAATTTTGTATAGTGCATTTGATACTGATAAAAGTTATTCCATGCCTTTGTGGTTATGGTCATTTTGTGTGTTGCACTATTCCCCTGAGGATTCAGATTGTCTTTTCTTTTCTTCATTACTATTAATTACTTTCTGAATATTAACAGTTTATATTTTCCACTTTTCCAATAGATGGCACTGCATCATAAGTATCTCCTTGTGTTACCCCTACAGAAAAAGAATAGATGTGAGTCCTGGATTAAAATGAAGGAAAACATAAGCAGTTGAAACTTTATCAAACTGAAACTCTCTGTACAGCAAATGAGACAACAACCAAAACAAAGAGACATTCAAATGAATGGGTAAAAGTTTTTTGCTCTCAAAAATATTTTTGCATGCCATTCAATGAACAGCAAACTGACAGAAGAACTAAAGCATAAAGCAAGGGAGGGGGGATGGAGGGTAATATCAGGGGAAGGATGAGCACAAGAGATTATGGTGATGTTTTACCAGTAACATGGTGGTAGGGGAACCTTGGGATATACAACAATGCATGTATATGTATGTGTGCAAGATTTTTTTTTAAATAAAAAGAGTCTTGAATTAGAAATGGGAAATTGGACTTAATCACCAGCTCTGCTGAATTATTCTGAATGAGGAGCTCATCATCAGTATCTTTTTTCCATCTTCCTTACTATGACTTTTATGAGAGCAAGAAGGTTCATTGAACTCACCTTACTAGATCAAAGAAGATCCTTAAAGGAGATAAATCTTTAGTTCAGTCTTTAAAGATGAAAAAGAGTCAGACAGTGGAACAAGAGGATAAAGAAAAAGAACATCTAGAAGGCATCACAAGTTCTAGAAGTTTTTTGTCTTTTCTAAGCTGTATGAAGTATTTGGGGACTGGATTAGATATAAGATTGAAGAGTATATAGCCAACTTATTAAATGACAATAATGTTGAAACTTTGCTATACATTTATTGAGCTCTAAATTATTTTATATATGCTTTACATACACATTTCTCGTAGTCCTTATAAATCCACAAAAATGATGATAAAGTGATTAAGAAACTGCAAAGAATGTGAAAGATCATGTAACTGACTCAGGTCTTGTAGTTAATATATGATAAATCTAAGTCTTTTTCTCTTTTAAATCCATACCAAATATATACTTTCAGGGTGATTTAGTAGTCAAAGATAAAATCTAAGCATCCATAAGTTATAACCAAAAATCTTCATTTCACAATGACTTTCACAGCAAACAGATAGGACAGCACAAAAGTGGAGACTTGGGGAATAATTAGGATTCCTACTTTAATATTTATTATTTCATAGGTTTATGAACATCACTTGAGAACTGGAAATTATTTTTTCCTTGTTTACCTCACCTAACACAGTGCCTGGAATATAGTAATTATAAATATTTATTGAGTGAACATACTAACTATAAATGTCTAAGACAGTGAAAGTACACTTAGATGTTGAAATTGATTAAATAGTTCATTGAATAAATTTCTGCCAGTATAACAAATAAAGATTACTTTTACAAGTTGAAATACAGAAGAATTTTCTAATATATTTTATTAGAAAGAAAAATCTAAGGTGAAGACTAAAAAAAAAGTAATATATCACATAAACCCTGAGTACTCCTTAAGTTCATTTTATCTATGTGACCTCATCCTCATATCATACAGGTAAGGCACATTTTAAGTAATATTATGTTAAGTTCCAAGTTTTAAGCTGGAAGAGTGCATTTAAGTTATATTCTTCAAGAATAAAGTATATGATAGTTAAATCAGGGTGTCTGCTTTCTCAAAATGACAGGTTAACTCTTCAAGGAAGTGATTACTAATGATAAGCTCTTTGGAACAATGTTTTAGTTATACAAATTGGTATTGATTATCATAATATATAAATATTGTTTCCTATGAAAGGGTTGCAGTACATCAATTATATTTTAGATGAATTTATTTATATGTAGTATATTTTATAATTTAACTTTATAATTGAGGTTTTTGCATATACCTTTTGATGCACTGTCATCTGTAAATTTTTCTAGTATGACAAAATGAATAATTTTGAAAATCATTAAAAACTTTAATTATTTTACTAAAGCCACTAAAAATTGTTTATCCATTTTATCCATTAAAGTTTTTCTGAGTATCCTATTTTTATATTCTTCACAGAACAAGAGTTGCAGTTTCTAAAGTCACTAAAATTTTATTTCCCAATAGTTTTTGTTTAGAAGCCATGGTAGAATGATTTCTAATTTTCTTTTAAAAATGCAATTTTTACTATTTTAGTAGATAGAATTTCCAATACAGACTCTAATGGTAATCAAAAATTTCTGCTCCACAAAAACAATCTAACAATAGTACACACATGAAAACATACACAGAACTAACTTTGTTATACCTGATATGATGAATTCCTGTTGAAAATTATTTAGAACATTTGTTCTACAGTAATTTTCAGACAGAAACTAGAAAAAAAATGAATGCCTATTTTAGTTTCCTTCTATTCAACTGGCAGACCATAGAAACAAGAACACATTACCAGCTAGTCTAAATATAAAAGTTCAAAAGACTTTGCTAAATAAATATTCTCTTATAAGCATTTGGACTGGAGGATTTTGCAACCAGCAAATAAATCCAGCAATTAGAGTCATATGTTTCATATTTTCTTTTTTTGGGGCAAATTCCAACATATCACATAATTATATAAATTAAAATAGAAGTTAAGTTTAATATGACTTTTAAATAAAGTAAATATGAGTTTAAACTAGATTTCCTATATTTTCAGCTATAGAACTTTCAAATTACTCTCCTCCAATTATCTTTACTTAAATTATGGTTGTCCCTCTCAGAATGATTACAGTCTGACGTAGGCTTAACAGTAAATAAATAATAAGATGAAAATGTAACAGAAAAATGTAAAGTAAGTTAGTGATTTGATAATAACCTCTTTTAGAAAAAATATTTAAAAATAAACATTTAAAGAAGAAAAGTGATAGATTTAATACAGATAAAGCTTTGTAAATATTTGTTGAAATGAACAGAGACAAATTCAACTAAAACTTTATATCTGTGTCTGAAATTTTAGGAACATAATTTTTAATATTATGAAAATGTCTATAATATTCAAGAATATTTTTTATTTTTTGAAATAATATATATATTTAGAAAAAAGAACAAAAAATTACATAAAATGAGAAGGAAAGTCATAAAATTTCCCTTCTTTCCTCTTTAATCTTACTCTCTGGAGGCAATTACTTTATTTTAATATTTTCATTTTTTTAAATTTTTAAATTTTTTTGTGGGAAGAAAGCAAGTTACATACAGATAGGTATACATACTACAATGTCATAATTACAAAATTATAACCATGCAAAATAATATATTATTTACTGATGTGTGATTTGAAAGTTTCAAATACCACAGGAATGACAACATATCAAATCCAGTGTACTGATTATTATTTCTGGGAATATAAAATGGGGAGTAGGATAGATGAGATATCCACAGAGAATGTCAACTATCTCTGTGGTGGCTGGTTTTTTTTTAAATTTAATTTAACTTTTTCTAATTTTACATATCGATATGTATTTATATTTATATTACATTATTGTGTACCCTGGGGATTTCCCACTTCCCTAACACCTATTAATCATCCTACTCTTTTGTGACCTTCACCTCTTCTGTTTTCTTCCCCCTCCTCCTCTCTCACTCCATTGTTCAGTCCCATTGGTTGTTTCTAATTTTTCTTATTCATTTATTTGTTTTTCCCTATATCCATCATATAAGTGAGACATCCTGTATTTCTCTTTTTCTTTTTGGCTTTTTTCTGCTAATATGAGTCCTTCTTGTTCCATCAATGTTGCTGTGAATGACATATGTTTGTTCTCCTTGATGGATGTGTAGTATTCCATCCTGTACATATACCACTTTTTTTTTCAGCCAGTCATTGGTTTTGGGGCATTTGGTTTGTTTCCAAATCTTGGCAATTGTAAACAGAACTGCAATAAACATGCACATACAGCTGTCCTTTGAATTAGTGTTTTCATGTCCTCTGGGTAGATTCCCAGTAGTGGGATTGTTAGGCGGAATGGTAATTCCACTTTCAATTGTTTCAGAGTCTGGAGGCAATTACCTTTAAACATTTCAAATTTCACTTCTTCTCTTGGTTGGTTCCATTATTTTTTATAAACTGTTTTTGATTTTAATGTTTTAGCTAGCAAATTCATATCTATTGTATAATGATGGTGAGCATAGTGCAATTGGTATTGTAAACAAATGTTTCTTCAATAAAAAGGTAGATAAATATATATAAATATATACACACAAACATAAAAAGAAAGTTGAAGCATTAACTGATAAATTATATGCTATCTTATTTTGCTTCTTTTTGATAATTCTATGAATTATTAAATATCATCATTCTTTAAGGGGAGTAGCATAAAAATTTTAGTAACAATTTTTCCAATGCATTAACACAGGGTAGCTTTTCATTTATCTGTGTCCTCGTGCAATTGCTTTCCTAATTTTCTTTTGGATAGTTCCATATAGAAATATGATAGATTTTGTATGTTGATTTCATATTTTGCAATTTTACTGAATTTGCTTATTGTTTCAAAAATTTCTCTTGAATTTTTAGAGTTTTCTACATATATGATCAAGTGACATGCAGACAGTTTCTTTACATGGATAATTTTTTAAAAAATCTCTTTTATCTTTTGAAGATATCAAGGAATATCTCCTATAGACTCATCTCCTGAAAAAACATCTGTATATACTTCAAGAATTAGTTGTTTTTCTAGAAGACCCTATACTTGACAGTAAACTACTTCTGTAAAAAAAACATTTAGTTTTAGCCTTAAAAGTTGTTGATGGAAAAAACTGAAATGACCTAGAGGAAATAACTGATAGAGCTAAAAAGTATAAACAATATTATCAAAGACTCAGGAAAAATTGTGTAGTGGTGGAAAAATTTGCTCACTTAATCTTCAGTATGTTGTCAAACAGGAAATGTGCTCACTTAAGTGAAGAATCTAGCTACAGAGATTTCCAAGTCGAATAAAGAGTTCCAACTGCTTGTAACTGCCTATGATAAAATAAAAGTACATATATAGGAACTGAAAAATAAATTATTAATTTCCAAACAGAATTTAAAGATAATGTGAGGGGCCGTGCATGGTGGCACATGCCTATAAGCAGTAGCCTAGGAAGCCATGGCTGGGCCCAGGGATAGCGGTTTGAGTCCTGCCTGGGGCACATAGGGAGACCTAGTTCCAAAAGAATCTAGCTGGGTGTGGTGGAACGCGCCTGTAATCCCAGCTACCTGGGAAGCTGAGGTTGGGGATTGCTTGAGTCTGTGGCACCCTGGGCAATGTGAGCCTGCAGTTCCACAGGCAAAAATAGCAAGACTAGCCTCAAAAAAAAAAAAAAAGATAATTTGAAAGGTTCTGAACCTATATTTTAGGTAACAAAAGTTGCTAGCAATGAAACTGTTTCAGGGTAAAATTAAAATCAACTGCTGTAAAACACCTTTTTACAGCTCAGAAAAAGTTAAAGCAGTCCTTTAGAGACTCTTTTTTTTTTTTTTTTTTTTGAGACTAGGTCTTGCTATTTTTGCCCAAGGAAGCTCAGGTTCATGTTGCCTGGGGTTCCACAGACTCAAGCAACCCCCAATCTCAGCTTCCCAGGTAGCTGGAATTACAGGTGCATGCCACCATACCCAGCTATATATTTTTTGGAACTAGGTCGGTCCCTCTACGTGCCCCGGTGGGACTCGAACTCCTATCCCTGGCCCCAGACGTTCTTCCTAGGCTGCTGCTTACAGGCATGCACCTCCATGCCCAGCCCCTTTAGAGACTCTTTAAGTAAACCAGTTCTATTAGGTTCTTAAGAATTTCCCTTTTTGCAAGTACTCTTTGGAGCACACTTTCTTGAAGTCCTTGGGATATAGAGTGAAAAGTCTAACTTGAGATTTCACTATTAGTGTATCATTTAATAAAATTTAAACTTATTTTCTGCACTTTGCCTAGTGAATATTACTAAGAGACATATAATTTCTTTTAGGTTTTTTTTAAAATTTGATTACCTACACATACATACACATGTATACGCACATTACATCGTTATATTCCCCAGGGTTCTCCCACCACCTTGTTCCCATGAACCGTCATCATCTTAATCTCTTGTGCCCACCCCTCCCCTCTCCCTTCTCTTGTTCGATGCTTCAGTTTTGTTGAAACTTAGTTTTTAATTTTACTTGTCCTTTTGTTTGTTCTCCCTATGTCTCACATAGGTGAGATCATCCCATATTTCTCTTTTTCTGACTGCTTATTTCTGCTAGTATGATTACTTCTAGTTCCATCCAGGTTGCTACAAATGATGTTTGTCTTTTTTGATTGACGAATAATATTCCATTGTGCACATATATGATTCATATCTTTTTAGGCATTTGGGTTGTTTCCAAATTTTGGCTATTGTAAATAGTTCTGGGTATAGGTATCCTTATATATTAGTGTTTTTGTATCATTTGGGTTCCCAAAAGTGGAATTACTGGGTCAAATGGCAGTTGCATTTCCAGTAGTGTGAGGGTCCTCCAAACAGCTTTCCATAGTGGCTGAACCAGTTTGCCATCCCACCAGCAGTGTAAAAGTGTTCCTTTCTCTCTACATCCATGACAGCATTTGTTGTTGCTTTTTTTTTTTTTTTGATGTGGGTCATTGTTACTGGTTTAAGATGTTATCTCATAGTGGTTGGGAGACATATAATTGACAAGAAAAAGAATCTGAGAGTTACCATGACAACATGGCCATGGGCTCACATAAGCAATAGAAGGCTATCAAGAATCTTGGGCAAACAGAACCAAACAGCACCTGTGTGGAAGCCCACCTAACCTGACAACCCAGCAGATAACCATCAGACACCAACTTCTCTAGTCATGAAAAGCCCACCAAAATAGGTCATAAAGGGACCTCCAAATCCTTTCAGTGGCTTTGACTTCTGTCTTACCCACTGCTTCTCACCCACCAAAACAGTTTATAGAAGGGACCTTCAAATCCTTCTTGGGATGCTGACTTTTCCTATCTCTCCCACTGCTCCTTTTAGGCAGTGTATTTCTATAAATTTTCCTTTCCTCATCTTCACCCTGTCTCTAGTGAACCCTTTAAACCCCTACCTCCTGCCTACACCCAGGTGTTTCACCTCGTTTCCATCCTCTGGGGAAGATAGAGAAAGAAAGTGTTGGGGTGGGGCAAGCTGGAAAGATGAATGAAAAATGGAAGGGAGGGAGAGAATGGAGGTAAGGAGTATTGATAAGCTGTTGCCATTGTGTTTTTTTCTTAACTTATTATCTAGGATATTGTGAAATTCTAACAGAAGCCATTTGGGATCTCTAATGCCCTGGCTTTCCCACGCAAACTAGCCCCATTATTGCACCCCGGATTTAGTTTGTATCTTGCAGTTGTAAGTACATGGGTGAGGACCAACCAACAATGATATTTGTTCCCCACCATTGCACAGTTTTAAAATTCATGAAATAAATTACTGTCTTAAGCCATGAAGCACTCCATTTTGGAGTAATTTAGAACGTAATTATATATCTTCAGAACCAAAACATAAGATGCAAAAATGTATTTATATATCACTCTGTGAATCATAACTTCCCATAAATTCAAATGAGTGTTCCAAATCAATTTAATTCATTTTCAATTCCAAGTTTCCCTGAGTATATATGAAAAGTGAAACTCTGGCTATTGATACATTGACTTCATTATCAGCAGCAAAATTTCATAAACAGGTTATGTCAGTGTCATCAGATTATTATAAAGGGTAATCATTAAGGAAATTCAACTAGTGGTGTGAAATTTTGGAGATGTTTATCAGAAATTTAATGAAAAAATTAAAATTTATAAAACTACATTGTGTTAGTTTCCACTCAAGACATGTAAAATATATTTCATTGAATTAACTTGCCTATATATGACTTTCATGAACTGTGGACAAATCAAAAAACAACTATGTGAAGGCAAGGCTCTTGGATGAAGGAAACTGCATTTGAATGTTTATATTTTTCCCTGGACTAGAGGATATCCTCTATTCCACATCAAGTGATACTAATCTTATAAAGAAACCAGGAAAGGCTCTAGAGATAAAAAGAGAAAATAAACCCTCTAATGATGTTATTGATTAAAGGAGTAAAGTAAAGCAGGCTAGGTAATTTGGAAGGTACCATGACAAAGAGACGGAGTTCAGATTTGGATCAGAGATGTGGATAAAAGAAAAAGCAACTGTATATTTTAAGTTAGAGTATAGATCTGGAAAAAGTGTGGGTCTAACTGTGGACATCATTATGCCATACAAACTTAACTTCCAGACTAAATGACATTAGAATGAATGAGTCGGTATATGTGACAGATTTTCCCCCAATTTTGATAGTATGATTATTATTACTGGAGACAAAAATGGGCAATTTGGTTTTGGGGGGAGGGCCTATGGTTTTCTGTAAATATGCAATTCAAAATTAAACTTGTTTGGGGTAAATGAAACTATGCATTTTTTAGTGTGCTAAAAAGTATGCAGACTATATATGCAAGAGTGGTTATAAGCTTTCACTAGTAAAAATTCAAGTGATGTGCTTTTTTTATCTTGAAAATTTGAGCATACTTTAAAAGTTAAAACATCTTATTAGGTATTTTAATATCCAACATGAAAAAATTGGATAATATATTTAGTAGGTCATAATGTTTGCATAGCATCATTTTAGAACTTTATAAAAATAAAGCAAATCCCAGTTTGGCTAAGGATGTTGGCTGACATTTTACTTCCAACTTGTTACATTCTGTCTTTATATTTTTAAACAAGAAAAAAATTCAGAATATGAAGAACCAAGCTGCTCTTGTTGGCTCTAGATATGCCTTGTTTTCTTTCTTTCTTTCCTTTTTTTTTTTTGTTTCAGTCAATTATTTAATACCAGTTCAGTTTACTTTTAGATTTTTCATTTCAGAAGTGGGTATAACCCCATTTACAAGTTTTTTACAAGTTTTCCAGGGACTCTGTCATTGTTTTCAAAATGAAGATTCACACAACTCAGCTATTTTCATTGTAAATAATTATAATAAAATTTGGAAAAAAAGATCAGAGTTTTAAACAAACTATATTGAATATGAATTATGGTTTCATAAATTTTAAATTTTAGGCAATTGATTTAAACTCTTAGTTTTATATTTGTGTTTGAAAATACTTACCCTATGCTAACCACAGACTTTATTCAAAATTGTGCTCATTATGATAGTCATCATAATGTAAAGGAAGATAAAAAAATAAAATGGCACCTATCAATAAAAGAATAGTATCAGCAACTATACTGCTAGTAGAACTAGAGGTAACAATGTTTATCAGTATCATATAACAGTTTAATACCAGTGATATTTATTTAATTTCTCCTGATATGCTATGTACCATTTGAAGTATTGCCTAAACTGTTTTAACCTCTGTAGCAACCAAATAAATTTAAAATTTTGGATAATCTAAAAAAGAATAGGAGAAGAAGGCAGGGGAGAGGAAAGAGAGGACTAGATCCAGAGAACCTGCTGAGGACATTGGACTTTTCTGAGTAAGAGGAATCAGTCAAAGATATTTAAGTAGAAGTGTAATATGACTAGGAAGATAATGAGATAGGGACTGAAATCCGGGAGGCATAATAGGAGGGATAAGAACTGGGACCTTGGGAAACATGGGGTTTCCAGAAGACACAAGAGAGAAGAAAATAACAAGTAAAAAGCCCATGACACTATCACTATCATCATTATTCTACCACATTATTCTATCAAAAACATAACACTGGCCAATGGAAAAACTGCATTGTTACCATGGTTCATCCCATGATATACCCAAAACGTAAGTATTACTATAAAACCCTCAAAGTCATTTTTACCAATGACAGCTCCAAGTCACTATGCAGTGCTATAAAATAAGATTTTCTAAACTCAAAGTATTCTACCTGGAGGGAGCTAAAATCAGTATGCTTACATATTGTCCTATCAGCATTGATAGTTAACATCTATTCCAATATAAAAGCAGTCATGATATAAAAACCAAAGACCTGCTAGACTAACCAAAACGCCATGTTTCAAATGGGCATAAAGCTCAGATGTATTTCTAGGCAAGATTCCTGGGCACCCAATCTAGTATGTAAAAATATGTAAATGAGAGGAGTTTAGCATAACTTTTAGACCATTCAAAGATTATTTTCTTTCCAAGAAGATGCTAACTAATTCAGAGTATTGGATCCAGTCACAAGGAGAATGGTATGAAAAGTGTTGTACAGATAAATGTGAACTCAGCCCAGTGGGATGGGATATTAGACAAAACAAGATTCTATGGGAAATGAGGGTGATGATGTTTATGATGGGGTGTGTCTATTGAAAAGGAGAGGAGTTGGGAAGAGTAAAGAGAAACCTCAAGCCTATAGATTGTATCAATACAAGTAAAGAGACTGCAGAGTCATTAAGTCAGAACAGCAAAGCCTATGCTTTTACCCACAAAACTTCATTCTTTACTGTGGTTGGGAAAAAGATTTCTGTCTAGTAAATTGTAGAATCACTGAGAGCAAGCAATACCACAGCATCACTGGATAATTACAAAAAGGATGAAAACAGAAGTTGAGACTTGAGGCATATGGAAGAGTGGAGTTAGAACTTCCATTTTTAATAAGGAGTTCACTTATCTGTCTTCCCAAAATAGCTAAACATTTGGAAACAAAACGTATGCACTGAGCTGAGTCAGGTAAAACAATAGGCCACCTAAGTTGGAGAGGTGGGTAGTGGTGAGGAAAAGCAACTTGAGATGGATCAAAAGAAAGGAATTGGGACAAGCTATATATTAGCAACAACCTTCACAGCAAATAGTGGATAGAAGTTTGCCATTTCCATGGAGTCCAGAGGCTGTAGGACAAGGTGGCTTTTTTGGGTCTGGGATATGCTGGCTTCAACCCTCTGACTGTAGTTGTTCCCCTTCAATACCCCTTCCCCCAACTCAAGTTATACCAGCTCAGACAATGTCTCTCTGGAGTCTCAGGGTCACTAATCTGCTTTGACCTGAGTGTAGCAGAGTATGGACAATGGCAGGTTTTTCTTCCTTTTATATCTGGGTCCTACGTGAGTCTAATAAGGGTCAAGCCAAATGGACTAATAAGCTTCAAGGTATCTGAACTGATCGATTTGAGCTCTCCAGTTGTCACTCAACCTAGAAGAAATTAATTTCAATCAGAACTGAGAAATGAATGGATTGGTGCCTACCAGCTCAATCAGAATTTTAGGGTTGAAAATAGTGCAACCAGGCTTGTAAGGAGGGGACCCGTAGAGAATATAAGGCTGAGCAAAAGCCAATTTGAAGGACTCAACAGTCACTGTTGGAAGAGCTAAGAAACAGTTAACTGCCAGTCTCCAAAGAAAAGAGAGAAGAAGGATAATTGAACATCTTGGTAAAAGAATTTAGCAGACAACTTTTGAAAAAAGAGTAGCATTTAATAGAAAAACCTCCATGAAAATCACCCGACTTCCAAAGACCTTTGTGGCGACTCAGTCACTGCATGTATTTCTGGCCCTGTCTTTGATGTCACCTGTAAGAGGTACCATTAGTTTTGGCCCAGTGACTCAAAGAACTGTTCACTGTTGATATATGTCAATGTCTTACAAAGAACTGTACAAAGCCTCTGATTTCCAGGCACCACCTCCTAGTACAGTTGAATCCATTGCTATCTGGTCTGTTGTTCAGTCCAGCCATCAGACTGCTGCTATGGGTTACTGCATTGTCACCACATCTTCTATAGGTTGTCTCTGTTTGAGACTTCTGGACACTGTGGACATTATGTGGGAGAACAGTCAGATACTTTGTGGCTTTAGAATTTTCTTCCTTTTCTCCAGTCTTTTGTTTGTTAAGTAAACCCTGGTGGTGTCAAATCTTGAGCCTGAGTAAGCTTGCAACTGTGTGTGCAGGTGATAACCCATTAACAGTGACATTCCCTGTTGTTGGCACTGTCCCTTAGTACTATTTTTGCACTTTTTTAAGTATCTGTAGTACTATTTTAATGTGCGCAATGGTTCCTGTGTTAATGTGCATAACCTGGGAACTCAGATATAGGACTCCAGTCAATATAATTTACCTTAACAGTTATAACAATTTCTAGATCTTAAATGATTACAGAAATGATTTTATTTCCTCTTCACATAGATCAAAAGCAGATCTGCAATCTGCAAGTTCTCCTGAGCAACTTTTCCCCAAAGAGTTGCATGGAACTGGAGTGCTAGGTAATTGCTCTTGAGCTCTCATATAAGTTAGATGTTCCTATGTAATGTGACCAAAGCTGTGGTTTCCTGCTATTGATACACATTGCCTATGCTTTTGTATTGTTGTGAGATGTCCCCCACTATATTGTGAGCCCTTATAGAAGCATTTATTTTTCAGTGTATTCAAAAGAGTCAAAAATGTAATGAGAGCTGCTTAACGAAACCCAAAAGATTTCCTGTCCACGAGTCCACACTTCACCCAGCCTAGACTGCAAGTCCAGTACTCACCTAGAACCATGTCAGAGGAAACCACTGGAAGTTCCATCCACTAGGTCCAGACACCCAAGCCTACATGACTACCTCACTCTTTGCTCTGATTTGCACTGGTGAAGGCCCCAACTACTCTGCCCACAACCTGGTAAACACTCAGAATAGTATAATAGGGATATGTACCTCACCCCATAAAGATGGGGATAAAACCCCCGTCTATAGTAGAGCCAACCCAAAAGGAAAAAAAATGGGAAAAATGGTCAAGCTAGTCTTCATGGGAACAGTACACTGTAGAAAGAAAACTAATCTCCAGAAGCCAATAACAATGCTATGGAAGAATTCTTTTTATCAGATGAAACATTCATTATTGCCATAATTAAGGTGGTCAGAGAAATAAAACAATTAAAAGAAAACTCAGAGAAAAAAATCAGAAATCTACAAGAAAGCAGAAAAGGAAAAGAATGCTGTGGAAACATAATCAGTGAAAGATCAAAACTGAAACTTTGAAATGGAAATAAAGAGTTGGAAAACAATTCTAAACATAAATATTATGCCCCAATATGCCATGGACAGCCATATTTTATCACATGCTAGGTTTTTAGCTATAAAGAAGTGACAAGAGATTTGAATGAATAATATATAATGATCAAAGGAACAATACTCTTGAAAGATATAACACTCATCAATATATATACTCACAAAATGAGGAGGTACCAAAATACATTTGGTAACCACTATAATCTCTAAAAAGAGAAATTGGAGAAAATATATACATGATAGGATATGCTAATACCTCTCCTCAAAGTACAGGTAAACAAGACAGAAAAAGAGGGCATAATTATTCTAAACAGAGATCTAGACCACATGTATAAATGGTATTTATAGAACACTGTACCACCTCTTCAAATATCAAATACTTTTTTCAAGTTCTAATGTATCATTCTACAGGATAAACTACATACTGGGTCACAAGACAAATATCCAAAGTACATGAGGTTTTTAAAAAAATAATTTATTTATTTTATTTTACATAATTGTCTACCCTGGGTTTCGCCCACCACCTGGTGACCTGTGAATTAACTTCTTAATCTTTTGTGCTCATCCCATCCCCAATTTACCCTCCATCCTTCTCTCTTGCTCTATACTTCAGTTCTGCCAACAGTTAATTTTAAATTTTTCTTGTCTATTTATTTTCCCTATATCCCTCAGATAAATGAGACCATCTAGGATTTCTTTTTCTTTCTGCTAGCATGATTCTTCTAGCTCCATTCATGTTGTCATGAATGATGTTTGTCTTTTTTAATTGATGAATAATATTTCATTGTGCACATATGCCACAGCTTTCTTATCCATCTATTTTGGGGCATTTGGGTTATTTCCATACATGACAAATATCTGAGTACAGGTGTCCTTTTGAATCAGTGGTTTTGTAACCTTTGGGTAGATTCCCAGAAGCGGGATTGTTGGATAGAATGGTAGCTCCATTTTCAATAATTTCAGGGTCCTCCACGTAGCTTTCATAGTGACTGGACCAGTTTGCATTCCCACCAGCAGTGTGAGAGTGTTTCTTTTTCTTCATATCCATGCCAGCATTTGTTGTTGCCCCTCCCTTTTTTTTTTTGATATGGTTCATTCTTACTGGAGTAAGATGCCATCTCATTGTGGTTTTGATTTGCCTGTTACTGATTATTAGTGATGCCGAGCATTTTTTCATATGCCTATTGGCCATTTGTATGTCTTCTTTGGACATGTGTCTTTTTAGATCTCCCCATTTTTTGACTGGACTTTTTGTCTTGTTTTTGTTAAGTTGTATGAGTTCTTTGTGAATCTTTGTTTTCAGGCATTTAACACGTGTGTAGGACAAATTTTTTTTTCCATTCAGTTGGGTTTTTTTGTTTGTTTGTTTTGGTTATTGTCTCTTTTGCTGTACAATGTAGGCCCAGCTGTTTATGTTTTCCTTCTTTTTCTTTAGCATCTAAAGATGTGTCCTGGAAGAGGTGCCTGAAGTGTAAGTCTTAGAGTGCTTTGCCCATATCCTCTATGTAGTTTATGGATTCAGTTCTATACAGGTCTTTTACCCATTTTGAGTTGATTTTTTTACATGGTGTAAGGTAGTGGTCTAGATTCATTTTTTTGCCTGTAGCAGTCCAGTTTTCTCAGCACCATTTATTGAAGACGCTATCCTTGTTTCACTGCATGATTTTTAATTCTTTGTCTAAAATTAGTTGGTTGTACATCTGTGGCTTTATTTCTGGGCATTCAATTCTGTTCCATTGGTCTGTGTGTCTGTTTTTATACTAGTACCATGCTGTTTTAATTATTATGACTTTGTCATATAATTTGAAATTTGGGAGTGAAATACTTCTGTTCTCTTTTTTGGTCAGGAATGTTTTGGCTATGTGAGGTCTTTTTTTATTTCTTAAATTTCAGTAATTTTTTTTGCCTTGATATATGGGTTGAATTTCCAAATATATCTTTACCATTGGTGTCATGGTATATATTGCCAACAGTTTCTTTTATGTAGTTTATTGTTTCAGCTATTCTATCTAGATCTTTAATCCTTTTAGAATTTTTTTTTATACATGGGATTTGCGAGTGATTCAACTTTATTCTTTCACATGTGGTCTTCCAGTTTGAATTGGTTTTTGTACATGGTGTGAGGGAGTTGTCTTGGTCCATTTTTTTGCATGTCTTTGTCCAGTTTTCCCAGCACCATTTATTGGAAAGGCTATCTTTGTTCCAATGTAATTTTTTCACTCCTTTGTCAAAGATTAGTTGACTATATATGTGGGTTTTATTTCCAGGCACTCAATTCTGTTCCATTGGTCTATTGTCTATTGTTGTACCAGTACCATGCTGTATATAACTTTAAGTTTGGAATAGTTAAGCCTCCATTCTAACTTATTTTGGCCAGGATTTTTTTTTTTTTTGATATTCGAGGTCTTTTGTTATTCCATATGAATTTCTCTAATTTTTGTTCTATCTCTTTGAAGAATGTCATTGGAATTTTTATCTGGATTGCATTGACTCTGTAGAATGTTTTTGGAAGGATGGCCATTTTGATGATGTTAACTCTCAATCCACAAGCAGGGAATGTCTTTCCATTTCCTTATGTCTTCTTCTATATATTTTAGCAGCAGTTTAAAGTTTTCTTTGTATAGTTCTTTCATGTGTTTTGTTAGGTTCATTCCCAGGTATTTAATTGTTTTGGGTGTGATGGTAAATGGAATGGTTTTTTTAATTTCTTCTTCTTCTGCTTGATATTTTGCATATAGGAAGTCTACTGACTTCTGTGTGTTGATTTTGTAACCAGCTACTTTACTGAACTGGTTTATCATTTTGAGAAGTTTTCTGTAGATTTTTTTTGGGTTCTCTCTATATAAAGAATCATGTCATCTGCATTTAATGATAACTTCAGTTCCTCTTTTCCTATTTTTATCCTTTTATGTCTTTCTCTTGCCTTATTGCCCTGGCCAGAACTTCCAGCACAATGTTAAAAAGTAGTGGAGAGAGTGGACATCCTTCCCTGGCTCCAGATCTTAATTGGAATGATTTAGTTTTTCCCCATTTAGGATGATATTTGCTCTAGGTTTGTCGTAGATGGTTTTTATTATGTTGAAGTATGTTCCTTTGAGCCCCAATTTTTCAAGGACTTTTATCATAAATGGGTGCTGTTTTCAAAGTGCCATTTATTAAAGAGGTTCTCACCCATTGTGTAGTTGTGATGACTTTATTATAAATATTTATTTGTATGTGGATTTAATTTTACACTTTCAATTCTGTACAATTAATTAATTTGTCTATTTTTATACCAAATACTATATTTTTTAAAATACTGTTATTTTATAGTTGGAGGTTAGGTAACATTTCTCCTTTTTTCTCAAGATGGCTTTTTCTACTCAGTGCCTTTTAGGGTGTAATATTAACTTCAATTTTATTGTTCAGTTTCTTTGAAAATACATGCTTGGTATTTGGATGGGGATTATGCTAAAACTATATATTGTTTGGGGTAGGAAGTCATTTCATTATATTGTTTTTCCTATCAACAAAAATCAATGTTGTTTCATTTCCCTATGTCATAATCTAAATAATTTAATAATTTCTTGTAGGGCTCCATGTTTAGGTTATTTACTTCTTTTTGAAGTATTTTTGATTGAAGTTACTTCCTTTATTTTTCTTATATATTGTTTGTATATTCAACACTATGAATTCTTATATATTGATTTTATGAGCTGCCACTTTGCTCTATTCATCTTTTACTTTTTACCACTTTCAGGTGGAACTTTTAAGGTTTAATATGTATGTTATGATTTTATCTATGAATAAGAAATTGTTTTTCTTTCCTTATTTCTTTACTGAGATTGAAATTGGGTCAAAAGGGGGCAAAAACCAACAACCAACCAGCTACATTTAAATTACAACTTCTGTCACTCAGGTTTTCTCAGGTCTGTACCACCCGAACGTAACAGTTGCCAGACAAAATGTAATTTAACAAGGGACTTTGTTAACAAGAGAAATTAACCAGGAAAATGAAAAGTCCTAATGCTACAAGTGGCCTGTAATCTTACCCCAGTCACCATTTTCAGTTGCAAAGTTCCCAAAGATACATGTCCTTGATGATGCCCCTTGTAGGCTCTGCAAAGTTGTCTTTCTCCAGCATCTTTTCTTTGCTTTTTGTCTCTCCAGCATTCCAAGCTGCTCTGCTTCTCCAAGGCTCTTCAAACTCTTCCAACAGATGCTGATGCAAAATCAGCTTTCCAAATATGCCACCTTGCTGTGGCTCCATGCATTTCCTTTACCAGGTCCTCCTTTGGTGGCATCTGATTAAATTCACCTGGACTGCCCTAAGCAGCCTCAGGTTATGCCCCTGCCTGCCATTCTGGCATCTTACTCTGCACTGGCTACTTCTCTGCCAACCACTTTCCCACCATGGCTCTTTGCCACCTCCAACTCACTCTTTCAGGGTGCTTCCCCTGGCAGGCCATGTAGTCCTCTTTTCTCAGTCTGCCATTCTCATCTCTCCTTTCCTCTCTCTTTGTTGCTTCCTTTTATCCCCCATTTTCCCTTGCAATTCTTTCAAACTGCCCACCAGGGCATTTTGCCACCCATACATTTTTTAACTGGGTCACTACCCTGTGTCAAGGTGGTGACAGTGACATTGGTTTACAACAATGTATGTAATTTAGAGGTAAGGGATTAGATTCAACAGTACACCATTGGTGAAAGACTATTCTGTTCCTCTTCACATTGCTCTCCCTACTTGTACCTCTCTTGTAGCTTCAATTCCTGTATCTAGGATTTATTATTGGTTTGGTTTTATCTGAAACTTTATTTTTCTGACTTGGAATCACTTTATTTCCTTGTGTTGTCTGATCACATTAACAAAACAATGATAAATTAAGCAAACATTTTAATGATGGGCATCCTTGTCTTATCTATCTTAAAAGGAAAGCTTTCAGTTTTTTATCATCAGTTCTATGTTGACTATTGGTTTGTAATTTGTGGTCTTTCCTGAGCCTTTATTTATGGTCTTTATTGAGCTACGTTCACTTTATTCCTATCTTGTTTAGAATTCTTATTGTACGTGTGTGGAAAATTATATAAATGCATCCTCTGTATCTACATGATTTTTAGAGTAATTTTAAAATATAATATATTACATTAATTTATGCATATTAAACCATCCTTTCATCCCTGGTAGAAATCCCACTTGATCATGGTATATAAATTCTTATGGTATCATGTCCTCATGGGTTTGAGAGCAGAGGAGGGAATGCAGCAGAGGAGGTTCCACTCAGCAGCTGCATAAAGTCGATAACTAGGGAGGTCAGAGCCTGGTCTTAAAACCATGATTTTTGCCTCAACTTAGCTGTGACCTTTCAATGATTGGTTCTGCACCTCTTAGCACTTTTCAACTCAAAAGTACTCATAATTGTCTACCAAAGATAATATTTTAAGACTCAATTTGCTTTGGTTGTGGGCACACTGTTATAACATGTGTTGGGTGTGACCTTAAACCCCTAAATAATATACAATGTTGTAAACCAATGTATTAGAAAAATGTGTTAAATCAGGCTATTTATCACCTTCCAAACAATGGACAACTCATAACCTTGAAATATTAACAAACAGCAGCTAGGCCTTTCATTTGCAATAATGTATCCATCCTGTGGCATGGACACTTAACTGTATAAAAGTTGTTAAGGGACTTAGTTGCTGTTTTGCTTCTCGTCTTAAAGTCTCCCTCTCTCTCTCACCCCACCAAATGGGCTTTTGTATATATTCTCCTGTTTCAGCATTAAAATCATGTCGAAAAAATAAAGGTTCCAAGATCCTTTTTCTGTTTGCATGAATCAACAATGAACCTTCCTGGCCTGGCATAGCTGGATGACAAAATGGAACTTCAACATTTTTTTAAAAAAAATTAAGAAAAGGGAACTTTCAAGTTGCTACTAAGTTTTTCAAGATTTTAGCATCAATGTTTATCAGTAATATTAGCCTATGATTTTCTTTAGTTGTCTTTATTTATTTACTTATTTATTTAATGTTAGCATTATAAAAATATATAGGAAGCATTAGATTTTTAGGTGTATATTGAGCAGGGTGGCTACACACTTCAAAGGTTTATAAAATTTGTTTGTAAAGCTATGTTAACCTGAGTTTTTCTTTTCGGGTATAATTTTTTTTCACTGCTATTTCAATTTCCATTTTAATGATCCGTTTGTTAAATTCTTTCATTGCTTCCTGTTAAATTTTTATGTTAGTCTTGGTTAGCTCTTGATCAAGAAATTTGCCTATTTCTTTAAGTTTATCAAATTTATTGTTATATGATGCTAACTTCTCTATATTCTTTTAGGGCAATTTTTAAAAATTAGTCTTTTTTTTCACATCATTGTAGTTCCCATAGTTTTTCCACCACCATATCATCTGTGAACCATCAACATGTTCCCTTCTGTTTTTCCCTCTCAATCCCCCTCACTTGATGTATGCTTCAGTTCTATGGTCAAGTTGCTAATTTTGATTTTTCTTGATCTTTTGTTTTGTTTCTCTATGTACCACATATAAGTAAGACCATCTAGCATTTATCTTTTTCCTTTTAATTTTAGGTAGCATAAGCCCTTCCAGCTCACCCATGTTGCTGCAAATGACATGAGTTTTGCCCTTTTTGAATGTTGAGTAATATTCCATTGTAAAAAAAAGTAGTATGACAATTTCTCATTTTTGAGGTACTTTGATTTTTTTATACCTGTTGGCTATAATAATTAATGATGCAATAACCATAGGTGTGCAGATATCCTTTTGAATTAGTGTTCTTGTGACTTTGAGTAGATTCCCTTGAGTGTAATCTCTGGATAATATGGTAGATCCACTTTTTTTGTATTCTGAGACATCTTCACACAGTTTTCTAGAGTGGCAGAACCAATTTATTTTTCCACAGCAATGTAAGAGGGTATCTTTATCTCCACATACTTTCCAATATTTGTTGCTTCTGTTTTTTTAATATGAGTCATTCTCACTGGGATGAAAGGGTTTAGATTTTCATTTCCCTGAAACTTTATGATGTTAACATTTTTTCAAATGTTTGTCCTTTTTGGAGAAATGTCATTTTTTTTTGTTCTGCACATTGTTTGCTTGGTTTTTGTTGAATAGTGAAAGCTTCTTGTAGATATTTGATACCCACTTCTTATCTGTTCTATGTGTACAAATGTTTTATCCCATACAGTTGGGTGTCTTTTCATTTTGATTACTGACTCTTTGGCTGTACAGACATTTCAGTTTTATGCAGTCCCTGCTGTTTATCTTTTTCTTCATTTAAAAAAAATTTTTGGACATGAGTCCAAAGAAATTTCTAAGTTAAATGTCATAGTTTTTAGCTATGTTTTCTTGGATGTATGGTTTCAAGTCTTTTTATCCATTTTGAGTTGAGTTTTGTATGTAATGTGAATCTAGTTTGATTATTTTTGCATATTACAGTTCAGTTTTCCCAACACAATTTGTTGGAGAAGATTTCCTTGTTTTAGTAGATACTGATTGCTCCTTTTTGTGTGTTAGTTGACCTTTTACATATGGTTTTATATCTGGGCTTTCTATTTGATTCCACTGGTTTATATGTCAGTTTTTGTTCCATTATCATGTTATTTTTATTGTGATGGATTCATGTTATTGCTTGAAGTATGGAAGTGTTATACCTCTTTTAGTGAGGTGAGTTTTTGCTACTCAGGTTTGTGTGTGTGTGTGTGTGTGTGTGTGATTCCATAATGAATTTTAGCAATATTCTATTCTTTGAAGAATGTTATTGAAATTTTTATTGAACATATTTGTCTTGCTCCAGATATTAATGTTTTCAGTTTTCACCATTATGAATGGTATTAGAGCCTAACCAGAGTGCTTGCACACCCAGGGTCTTAGGCTGTTTGAGCTCCCTTGCCAGCAGGGAGCAAAGGTGGTGACGACTGCTGGGTAAGCCCCTCATGCCTGGAGAGGGGAAACTGGGTGGAGTTTTAGCCTCATCCACCAGCAGAGGGCTGTTGCACAGGGCAGCCATCTGCAGCCTGGATCGCCCAGGGCATGTTTCCCCAGCCACCACTCCAAGGGGTGCTTGGGAGGGTGCATGCTCAGCCATCCTGGCCTCTCAGCCATTCGGGGAGGTACTGGCATGTGGGGGGGGGGATGAAGGGTGTGGGGAGGGAATGCCTCTTCTGTTATACTCACTCCAGTTAATCTTCAGGAGGAGTAAGAACATACATCATACAAACCTCATCATAGAATGGGTGAAGGACCAGGTAAAAAATCCAGCCCACAAGTCTGAGCTGGACAAAGTAGATGGACAATTGAGAGAACTAGTGCATGTGAGACAGGAGAAACAAGTATGGAAATACGATGTCACGAAGTGCACCGATCCACTTGCTGGGTCTGGAAGACCCAAAACCTCATTTCTGAGAAGTCTTCTAGGAGAGCAAGGCATCCTTCCCACACTACGGGAGAAGAGAGGAAGGCCAAAGATTGGGGGCATTGGCCCCACAGCAAAGCTGCAAACTGAGGCAGAGGAGATGATCTACAATGGCCATTCACAGATGACTATCTCCACAGAGATCTTCACTGACACTGGCAGGGGGTGAGAACCCCAGAACCATAAGGTAAAGCAGCAAAACAATAGACATGGGATTGGAGAAGACAGTCTGCAATGAGAAAGCATAGCAATGCAAACTTAAGACTGAAAACCTACCAGCAAGGTTCTCCTGGTTCTAACAACAGAATCCCTCACCCAATCAAAGAATACTGCCTCAGGAAAGAAAGAGACTAAATGGATTTAACACAGACTAGCAAATAACAAAGAGCAGGGTTTGAGAGAATGGAGGGGCTTCAGAGGGAAGAGTGAGGGGGAGGTATACCAAAAACCATTTACCAAGGTTGTGATTAGGCAATAAAAATAAAATTTAAAAAAATTAAATAAAAGAAATTAGAAAGAATGGTATTAGTTAACTGTGGGTTTGTCATATATGGCTTTAATTGTGTTCAGATATGTCCCTTTTATTCCAATTTCTTTGCGGGTCTTCTTCATAACTAGATGTTAGATTTTATAAGTGCTTTCTCAGCATTTATTAAAATGATCATATGGTTTCTATTTTTCTTTTTGTTAATGTGATGTTTATGTAATTTTTTTTTGATTGATTGACTAAGATGTTGTACAAAACTGTGTCCTTGGAATAAATCTCCCCTTAACAGTGGTGTATAATTCTTATGATGCATTGATGAATTTGGCTTGCAAGATTTTATTTTGGATTTTTGCATCTGTGTTCATTAGGAAGATTGGTTTACAGTTTTCTTCCTTTGCCTTGTCTTTTTTGGTTTTGGTGTTAGTGTAATGTTGGTCTTTTAAAATGTATTTGGTAGTTTTCTTCTTTCTTAATGGTTTTAAAGGAATTTCTGTAGGATGGACTTTATATCATCTTTGATCATTTGGTAGAGTTCTTTTGTGAAACCATCTGGTCTTGGGCTTTTGTTTTTGGAGAGGATTATCGAATACTGTTTTAATTTAACTGCTTGCAATTGTTTTAAATTCTCTATTTTCCTTTACTCAATTTTCAGTGACTAAATATTTCTAAGAATTTGTCCATCTCATCTAGATTGTTTAACTTGTTTGTCTATAAAAGTTGATTGCAATCTTGAATTAGCTTATGAATTTCTGCTGTATCTGTTGTAATTTCTCCTCTTTTATTTATAATCCTAAATATTTGAATTGTCTTCCTACATTGTAGGTCTTGCTGAGTTTTCTCTATTTTTTCAAAGAACCAACTTTTGGTGTCATCGATCTTTTGGACTGTCTTTTATTTCTTTTTTGTTTATTTCTGTTTTACTTTTCATTATTTCCATTCTTCTTCTGACATTTGGACTTCTTTGGTCTTTTTCTAATTCCTCATGATGAGAAATTAGGTTGTTCCTTCTTAAATTGCTGTTTCTTGTTAAAGATTGTTAAATCTTGCTTCTTAATATGGGCCTATATTATTATATGTTTTCCTCTTAATACCAGTTTTGCTGAAAAGCATATATTCTGAAATGTTGTATCATCTTTGTCATTTCTTTAAGGTATTTTTAAAATCTCTTTTTTGATTTCCTCATTCACTCAGTGGTCTTTCAGTAGCATATTGTTCAGTCTCCATGTAGTAAGCAATCTTCTTGCTTCCTTTTCATAGTTGATTTCTAGTTCAATGCTTTTATGGTCAGAGAAGATACTTGATATGATTCAGACTCCATGTATTTGTTGATATTTGTCTTGTAACATAATATGTAGTCAATCCTTGAGAATGACAATGTGCAGATGAGAAAAGTGTGCAATAATTTCTTAGGAGATGCATTGTCCTATAGATGTCTATTAAGTACATGTGGTCAAGATTGTCATATAGGGCTAATATTTCCTTGCATAATTTCTGTATGTTTAATCTGTCCTATAGTGAGATTAGGGTATTGAAGTCTCACCACAATGCATTTTCTCCAATATCTGTTTTCAGAGATGATAGTAATTGTCTAATATATTTTTGTGCCCCCTCATTAAGTGAGTATAAATTGATAAGTTATTATGTCTTTGTTGGTCATTATATAGTGTCCTTCAGTAGCTCTTGTCACTGTTTTTAGTTTGAAATCTGTTTTATGTGTTATAGCTATGGTTATTCCTGCCTTCTTTGAGGACTCATTTGATTTTATGCTTGTTTTCCAACCCTTTACTTTCAATCTGTGCATATCTTTAGAGATTACCTGTGTTTTCTGGAGGCAGCAAAAGGTAAGATTCTGCTTTTTAATCCAGTATGTCCTTTTATTGGTGAATTTAGTCCTTTAACATCTAGGGTGATATTGATATAGAGAGGCCTGTTAATGCCATTTTGATGATTTTTTTGCGTGTGTGTTTCTATTCATTGGCATGTTTAGTTCTTCCTGTTCATTCTTTTGTTGGTTTACACTTTTAAGCTTTTTGTAATATTTCTTGGAGTGGTGGTTTACTAGTAGTGAATTTCTGACAATTTTGTTTGTTTGAGAAGGTTATTATTTTTCCCTTATAAAGGAAGAAGATCTTTACTGGTAAAGTATTATTAGCTGACAATCTTGGAGTTTTTTTTTTAATATGTTGTTCTATTCTCTTATTGCTTGTATTGTATCTTCAGAGATGTCTAATGTCAGGCTGATTGATTTTCTTTTATAGGTTATCATACAGCTTATTATTTTTCCTTTGTCATAGATTCTTGGAAGCTTGACTATTATGTATCTTGCTGCAATTTTCTTTTCATTATGTAAATTTGGTGTTCATCCAGCCTCCTGTATGTCTATTTTCATGTACTTCTTAAAGTTTGGAAAGTTCACTTTAATTATTTTCTTGAATTATTTGTCAGTACCTTCTTCTGTCTTTCTTCTGGGATTTCTATGACTCTTATATTTCATTTCCTCACAATGTTAGGTAATTCTCAAGGTGTTTCTTCATTCTTTATCCTTTGTTCCTCTCTTTTTAAACATCTGTGTCTTCAAGAGTAGTAACTTGTTCTTCCTTTTCATTTATTCTATTTTTGTGGCTTTTTCTGAAATGTTTTAGTTCCCCTGGAACTAAACATGTTCTGGAACTAAACTAGATTCCTGTAGTTACTTTACTCATTTAAAGATTCAATCTCATTCTTTTGTTCATTGATTATGTTCTTATAGCATCCTGTCCCATTTCTGTTTATTTTAGATTTTTAATTAAGATGATTTTTAATTCTTTTTTCTGTTAGGCAGAAAGATTCTTCCATATTACTATCCCTGGGTTCTAGAAGCTGATTTTTTCCCCCTGTGTTTTATTGCTTTCCAGGGGACTTTTCTCTCTCCCTATTGTTTAATTTTGTGCTTGTTCTAGTCATAAGGCCATGTATCCACTGTTTCTTGTGGATATGACTTCTGTGTCTCTTACCAGGGTGTGTATGGGTCTGCCTGGAGCTTGGAACACTATAAGTGGTGGGTAGAGGTGAAGGGTGTAGTACTCCTGCTTCTTTCCCCTCGTCTTCTGCCAACCAGATCACTTCTGGTGGCCTGTGGGAATTTTGGGTGCTACTAAAGGGGCATGAATGGATCTGCATACTGCCTGGTTTGCTGTGGTACCTAAGTAGGTTTTGGTGTTAGGGTTCCCTTGACACTGTTCAACCAGACTGCTACTGCTGGTGGGTGGGATTTGCCAATACTTTTACCTGGGTATAGGTGGATCTGCATACTGCCTGGGTTACTGTGGCTGTTGGGTGGGTGTGCATGCTCCTGTAGCTTCTGTTGACTACACTGCTTAGGATATTCAAATGTTCCTGATGTTATTGGTGCCTGGGTGGTTCAGTGGTAGAATTCTCACCTGCCAAATGTTCCTGGTGTAGGGCCTAATACCACAAATCTCTAACTGTGAACATGTCTGCTGTGGATGCAACAAACTGAATGCTATATACTTCCTGATGTAGCTAGCAACAACTGAGTGTCCCCAATGCAGGGCATGGTAATATAAGGTAATAGCTGTGACCTGATGTGTTTGAAGGCATGGGCCAGAAGAGTGGTGTGGTTGGTACTTGGCATGCCTTTTAAGCTTGCACCACACAAACAGAAGTTTGTGGCATGCCTTTTAAGCTTGCACCACACAAACAAAAGTTTGTGGTTAAAAGTTTGTGGTTAAAAGTTTATGGTTAAAAAGTTTGTGGTTAAACCAAGAGATGCTGGTGGCTTGGACTGTGGCCCTGTATGTTAGTTTGGTGCCAGAGTGCTGAGTGGGATGTGTCTTCCAGAAAGGTTTTACTCCTGAGCTGTGATTCAGGGAAGATAAACAAACAAATAAATATCTATGTAATTTTGTGACTTAACTTCTGTTCCTAAGATCTATGTTTCTTATCTGATAGTATTTAAAAATACCAGGTATGGGGTGGGGTGCTGCCATTTCTGAGCTGAAACATAGTCTGGGCCAGAAGATATTAGCCCAGTTTGGTGAGCTGTGGTTCTTGTATGGCTGGATGCCCATGGAGAATAGGTTCTTCCATTTTGTCCCCTTTTTTGTACTTGGGTATCCTGAAGAATTGCTGGTGTTTTATAACTGGCTTGATACTTCTGGGTTTTGCTAAGTGCTTGCTAGCAGTCCCTTTTTAGTTGTTTTTAGGAGAAATTTATCCTGATCTATCTTTTTGGTTAGATGTCTATGTTTTCTTGTGTCACCTTAACTTTCTTAATTATTTTTTTTTTATCTCTTTATGGTTCTGTGGTATAATAGTTCAGAACATTCATCTGGTAGGAAATATATAATGTTTCCCATTTTTTGTATTTGGATACTGGAGCATTAATCTCACTCTGTGAGCTCTTGAAGTCCCAGGTTATTATTGATTGTTTTATTTTGTCTGCTAATTTTGTTATTTGAAGTTTCTTAGTTTTTTTTTAAATTTTAATATTTGTAGTACTAACTTAGGGTGTTTAACTATTTTACTTCTGCAGATAGTACTGTGTTTTCCTTTCTTCATTTTGGGGAGCTTTGCTGGTTCCCATACATTCTCAGATCCATTTTGAGCTTCTGAGCTTGAGATAAGGAAAGGGACAAGGACGGCTCCAAATGTTGGTGTGAATTATTTGTTGAGAGGATTTGACTCATATTTGAGGCACTGAAAATAGCTTGATTTTCTCTCTGGTGCTGGAAATGAGAGACAGCAATCTGTGTACTCTTGGTGCACCTTGGTGCACCATTCTCGAGGGAAGAGAAAATGAGAGTGAGGGTCAGAGTACTTGCTTTGCTTTTATCTTTATGGGTACCATTCTCTATGAGCACTCTGACTCCTCTGTATATATGTATGTCCTTTATAATCAGAGATGTATTCTCTAATTTTGAGTTGTGTAGTTTTATTGACAATGGACATGTGTTACCATTTATGCTATCGAGATGATACAACTGGTTGCTGACAGTTAGAATGGTATCCCCTAAATCATCTGCTTCTTCCCCATTTGGGGTCCCAGGTTTTCCCTTAATCTCTCATACACTGAAGAAGGGCAAGCCATTACTTTATATCACAAAGAACACTGATTTCTTAATTTACCATTCCAAAAGATATCCACCTTTCTCACATATGGACTCTGATTCTAGCCTACTATACTTGGACAAATGCTGCCTTCCTAATAACACTGACAATGTCAGACCTGGCATTAACAGACCTGGAGCTGTAGGCAGCTAGCTTGGCAGTGCCTCCACACTAGGAATTCTGGAGCAACTCTGGGGTCCTAGTGTATTAGAACTGGAAAATACCAGATATCATTAGAAACACTGACTGTTTGCTAGTCACTAAGCTTAAGTACTGGGATAGCTGGAAGCTAGCTTGGTGAAGCAGAGAGGGTTTCACCCCACCCCTCTTTCCTGAACTTCTAAAGCTTCTGATGTTTCTAAACTACTGTAGGAGGGCATGTACATATCTCCTGGAATATGGACATCTTAGCATTGAGTTGAGGGTTTGTTGGACTGCTGGTGGCTAGGTTTGCAATGACAAGAAGCAACAGCTTTTGCTTGGTCTGGGATTGGCTAACAATTGGACAACCTAAGTACTTGACAATATATTACTTCCCATAGTATCCACCTGAAACCCAATTTCACAATCCCCACTTACTTCTTTTCATGTCTGAACCTCAGGGGAAAGGAATTGTTGTCAAAACCTCTGAGACAGAAGGAGACTAGTTTAGTAGTCAGTTGCAGTTTGGGGCATCTGAAATTTCACAACTGGTTGTATGCACTGACCTGCCTTGAATAGGGTGATTATAGTCTATCCTGTAGTTGAAGTGACTTCAGCATCAAGGAAGGCTTATATCCTTGACACTCAACAATAGCAGTGTCCTCCCTCCCTGCATTCCTGTGCTCTATCCTGTATGTTGTTTTCTTGTGCCACCCCTGCCCCCACATATACTATTAACTCTTGAAGTTTAATCATCTTCAGCTAACACAATAGCAGAAAGCACAGAATCCATTGCTAGGATCCTAGACCAAGTCTTGTAATCTTTAATTCTATCATAAGATTGTTATAACAGGAAGAGTAAAGTTATCTGGCCCAACTGATAGTAATAAGCAGTGAATATAACACAAAATGAGGAAGAAAGGAATTCAATCCAGTTTATAGAAAATCTTGGTGAAATTTCTCATTATAAGTCTTTTTTTTTTTTTTTGAGACTAAATCTCACTACATTGCCCAGGGTAACACAGAGTCAAGTGATACCTAGGTTCAGCCCCCCAGGTAGCTAGGGTTACAGGCATGTGCCACCACACCCAGCTATTTTTTGAGACTAGGTCTTGCTTTGTTGCCCCAGGTGGGTCTCGAACCCAAGGACTCAAGTGATTCCCAGGCTCAGCCTCCCTTGATAGGTTGGGATTAAAGGCATATGCCACTGTGCCTGGTGGGAAATTTCTAAGTATAATGAAGTTAAACTATTAGAAGATTTCAGAGCAATAAAATAAAAAAAAAACTTACTTAAATTTGGAAAGAAATTGATGAATGAAATGAAAAATATGAAAAGCAGCATGGTACTGGTACAAAAAAAACAAGCAAACAAACAGACCAATAGATCAGAATTGAGTATCCAGAAATAAAGTCACACATATCCGGTCAACTAATCTTTGACAAAGGGGAAAAAACACATACTGGAACAAGGACAGCCTCTTCAGTAAATGGTGCTGAGAAAACTGGACCATGACATGCAAATAAACAAACAAATAAATAAATAAATAAATAAACCAAGATAATACCCTCTCACCTTGTACTGTTTTAATGACTGACAACATTTTCCATGCCTACCATTATCAATCTCATATTCCTACAAAAATATGTAATTGAGTGTTGAAGCCTTAAGCATGATTTTGTAATAACATTACAAGTTTTTCTGTTTCACATCTGCAGTGATTAATGAATCTATTATTAATGTAAATGGAGAAGTAAAACCTCGTAATTAAGTTTGAATAACAGTAATGCAAATTCTATATTGAAGGATTTGAAAAGGTATGAACTTCTTAGATTAGGAAAGTAATGAGAAATGTCTTGTTTGTTATCATTACAGATAATTTATATGTGATATTGAAACTGGGTAAAAAGGAGAAATACAGACATGAAGAGTTATAGCAAATCAAGAAATAGTACCTGACAGACAACAGGTCACTCTCTGTAGATTCTTTCATCTGCACTCTCAATTGCAAGGGGCCTCAGGTTCCAATAACAGTGAGTTTATTTTATAAAGGAAAGCAAAAGACTTAACGTAACACACAGGAACATCTACCTTACCCAGTTAGTGTCCACCACACTAGCAGAGTCCTGGTCATCTGTCATCAGGAGAGCTGGATGAAGCAATGCTCAACATCTTTATGTGAGTTGTTGGTCTGCACTAACAATAAAATGCTCTTAATAAAACCATTGTCAGAACCCAGGCAATGTCAGAAACAGGACTGAGGCCTTATCTTTGCAAAGGTCTTTGGTTTCTCTTCTGCAGTGGTTGGCTGCTGGATGTAGCTGCTGGTCCCCTTTTTCTTCAGAGGTCTTCCCTTCTTGTTTAGGGCTAGAAACAGTTCTTCTTGGAGGTTGGAATGCATACTTAGGATTCCTTTGACCCAGATCCCTTTGACACTGGTTTAAATCCATGTTCGGGGTGCCACACCCTAGTATCTGATTGGAGCATCTATCACTCCCATGGCTGATTGGACTGTTTAAGTGAGACCACCACAGCAGCTGCTGGCTCCTGCCCAGTATCTACCAACATAACATATATCACCAAGATATCTGCTTATACCTGCGGTCTGTCATGTTTCCACTATAAGGGTCAAAGCAATATCCTATGGTTTCTTAGAATAACATTTGAAAATTATAATTTTTGAAATTCAATAAACAGTAAATAATTACTATCACCTAAGGTCAGGTATTATTTCCTACCACTATAATCCTAAAAGTAGACTTTCCTAAAAAAGTTCCTAACTTTTTTGAGTTGTACACTAGGATCAAGAAACTATGGATTCTTTCTAGTAAAAGCTATTTAGACACATTTGAAAGTTAATTTCATGGTATTGATAGGGGGGTTGTGGTGAAATTGGGGGGCTATGGCCCCCAGTACTGATGGTGTTGCATTGGAATAGCAGCCACTGTGCCCTGGTGGGCAGAAACTTGGAGAAGGGAAGTTAAGCCTTCTTGCAAGAAGAGAAGAAGTTGAGGAGATTAGGGGGAGACTGAGAAAAAACATGTGGTGAGGAGAGAAGGATACAGAGAGAGAAGAGGAGCAGCAGGAGCTGCCAGCTGCCAAGTATGGGAGCAGGCAGGGCCCAGGCCCTTGGTTGGATTGCTGAGGAACCCGAAGAAGCTTGGTGGAGAAACATGTGACTTATGTAAGCTGACTTGGAAATTTGGTACTTGAGAACTTGGTTTAACTTTGAAACTGAGAAGTTTGGATATTGTCTGGAGAATTGAAAAGAACTTGCTGTGTTGTTGTTTTCATCATGAGAAGTCTGAAGTGGTTGCTGTTGTTGTATCAAGTGAGTCTTGCTGATTTTGGGCCACCTTAGAGCTGTGCCTTTTGGAGAAAAATTGATGATGCCATCCTGGTTTCCTCATTGTATTTGAATCTTCCACTTTGGAAGGAATGATGGTGCCATCTTGGCTTTTTCTGGCTTGAAGTGAATAGCTGTGCCTTTGGAAGAAGGTGCAATGGACCATCTTGGTTCATCTGGAATAAAGGTGGGACAGCCACCATTTGTGGATGCACATGGCAGCCATGTGTAGGTTTGGGGCCTAGAGACTGAACTGGTTGGTAAGATTACCATAGAGGTTCCTTGTACCCTCAGTGACTTTTGTTTGTTTTGTTTTTTAATAAGTAAATTTGTTTTGCCTCCTTAAAAGGTTTCTGTGGTGTTGCTACTGTTTGTGAAGGCTGGGATGAACCTGGGGAGTAGCTGCATTTAAAGGACCAGCTGCTCCCATTTGTAAGTTTTGTTAAGTTCCCTGCCATGTTTTCTCACAGGAAATCAGTATCATTATTAAATGTTAAAACGAGGCTTCCATTCCTTGCTTAGCAGGTATGTTTTGGAGGTGTAAATAGATATAGAGATTGGATGGATCTGCACTGAGAATGTGGACATTAAGCTAGTGATCCAAAGAGCTAATGATCCCTCACACTAATTCAGAACTTCAGTCAGGACACACCCAAGACTCACCCTGATCAATTAATGACACCTGGAATTTAAACAGAGCCTCAGTTCCTGCATTCCATGTCCAGTAGATCTTTTTTGTCTTGTTTGGTGTTTCCCTTAGCAGTGTATTTCAATAAATCCACTTGTTTATTTTCTACCCCATCTCTGGTTTATTTTCTCACTCCCTGTGCCTCTGGGTAACACCCAATTCTCCTCCATGACACTTTTGCATAAAATTTCAGGCATTTATGGCCTATGAAGTTAATATATGCTTTAATGAAGCCCAGACCCCTAGTATGGGCAGTGTTATTTGTTAAAATTTAGGCATCACCATTACCTGTGTCTGAAATACACAAAGGTTAAGAGTGACCTGAAACCAGATAGAAGGTTACTTCTTTCTTTTACCTCTTACATCTTAAGTAAGAAGTAGGCTTGTCAAGCATTGTTATGCTAATTTAACTCCCTGAGCTAGTGTTCCCAGGTCCAGGTGGGAATATTAATAGAACCTAGCCAGAGTGTGGCAGATAATCCCATTATCAGAATTCTTGATGAGCTGGGAACCAAGGAAAAGGGGATAAAAGAAGAGAATTTTGGAGATCAGGAGATCATTGGAAGATTAGTGGAGAGGAGACCTGATCTGGCATCAGCATCTGGAACAGGAGCTGAGAGTTTTTGCTTTGAAAAGAGGGAACTGGGATCTGTTGAACCCTATGGGAAGGAGGAAGAGATGAGGGGGAGAATGGAAGGGGGAGGAGGGGGGAGAAAAACAGGTGAGAGAGAGGTGAGAGAGTAAAGGTGAGAGAAAGAGGAGAGGTGAGAAGGAGGTGAGAGAGGAGAGAGAGGTGAGAAAGAGGTGAGAGAAAGAGGAGGGAGAGGTGAGAAAGAGGGGAGAGAGTGAGAAAGAGAGGAAAGAGGAGAGAGGTGAGAAAGAGGTGAGAGTGAGAGAGGAAAGAAGGGAGAGAGAGAGAGACCCTGAGACCAAATTGAGAGAGAGAGAGAGAGAGAGAGAGAGAGAGAGAGAGAGAGAGAGAGAGAGAGAGACCCTGAGACCAAACTTGCTGTTGGTTGCAGAACTCTTGGGAGATTGTGGACTATTACAGTCTTGTAGTTTTTCTTCTATTTGTGAATAAACCCCTGTGCTTATGAAGCTGTGACCCCAATATGGCCAGTGTATTTGTTCTTAAAACTTAGGCATTGCATTAGCTGTGTCTGAAAAACACAGAAGTAAAGAGGCCTAAACAGGATAAGGGTACTTTTATTTATCTGCAAATTCCTTGTATGGACCCTGAAGGAGAGAATGTATCACCTGGAGGATGTGTAGAGAAAAAAGATATCAAAAAAGGAGCATGGACTTTGGACAGGAACATTTGGGAAGAAAAGAGAGGAGGCACAGTCAGAGAGCTGTAAGGTTTTGGTGCCTTCAGGAAAAAGGATCTATATGTGAAATCTTCTGACTCTTCCAGCATCTGGCCCTGAAGGATCTGGAGCCCTGTGAGGGTGGAGAGGAGACCCAGAGGAAGTGCTGAGCCACGGTGTAACCTGGAGAGACCAAACTGAATTTTGTGTTGGGAAGACAAAAGGACAACAAAGTAACTGTAACTTGGTGATTGTGGACTGAGGTAATCCCCACACAGCTTCCCAAGGAGCAGAGGTGGGGTTCCTTTCTGTTTGGGGGTACTTGTGTGGGTGTGGACTATTGGACTCTTTGTTTTTTCCCTTACTGTAAATAAACCTGTATGTTAACCCTTATTGCTCTTTGGTCTTTGGGCAACTGCTTGCATGCAGACAGGAAACCTACATAGACAAAAAAATTTTTTTTTTTAAAAAAAGGGTAGTCCCCTACTCCGGTAAAACACTTATGAAAGTTTGATTTCTGTGCCTGTATGTGGGTAGAAGAACCCTTATTGACCAAAATTAAAAGGGGTGATCCCTCACCCAGTAACAATTTGAGTTTCATTTTATCTGCCAATAACCCTTATTTCTGCTCTGACACATTAATATGCAATTATCTAGAAATTGAATTTTTTTAAATGCCTGATGAGCTTACACTTTTACTGTAGGCTAATTTCATCCAATCATGAATTGTAAAAACTGTTTTGCTTAAGTTCAAAAAATTTTAAATAAATTCCTAATTTCTGTAGCATGTTATTATAAAATCTCTCTGCCTTGAGGACTTTTATAGCTCTGAATTTTTGTTTTGGTTTTAGTTTTAATTGAGATTTAAAGCCATGATTTCCACAAAACCCAGCAGTGTAAGACAAATTTTTGTTAGAACTGATTTCATAAGCATGACAACATTGTAACAAAGATTTTCAAAAGTTTTTATAAATATTCTTCCAAATATTTAAATCAATTAATTCATCTATTCAACATATTTCTCAATGCTGACTATTCTGGGTACTCTGCTAGAATTGTTGACAAAGTGGTGCAGTATTCAGGATAAAAATCTACTCTGATGCTGCTTGCTTTAGGAGAGAAAGGGGGCACATTAACATACCCTCCCAGGGGTACAGTCATGGACCTATATTCAAAAATTTAACTGGCCCCTTGATACTTTGTCTTAAAGGCTTCTTCATAAGACCTGACTTGTTGGGGAATATTGGATAGAATCTCAATATTAAATAGCCCTGGTCTATCCTGGGCTAAGAGAGTGGCCCTTTCCCCTTTAACTCTCTAACTGCTGATTATCTTGAGCTTTTAAAGAAATATTAAATCACCTCCACCTTGATCAAGTATTTCCTCCAAGGACTCAAAATAAGGGAGAGGTAGTTCAAATCTCTGTAACTGGGAGAAGTGCTGGGAACAAGGTATACATAGTTAAAAGTGATGCCCCTGACCTGGAAAGAAGGAAATAGAAATGTTTGACAGAGAACCTGGGACAGACCTATTTTATGAGACTATGCATTATTTTGTGCTGCATCTTGTATTTTCACACTAATGAGTTCTGTTACTTGCTTTATTACTGGTGCTTTATGAAATTCTTTTTTTTAAGATACTAAAGACTCTCAATTCTTACTGTCCCCCAACACTTGCATACCTGTGGTGTTTATATACAGCACAGTTGACTGCAAACATGATGAGTGGGAAGAAATCATGTGGTAAGTAGAAGTGAAACAGGGTATAAAGAAGACTTTCTGACTAACTTGGAACACAGCTCTGCCTGCTTCTCTCTATGAAGCAGGCTACTACCAGTTTACATTAGCATTTACTTTTTACTGGACATAACTATCTGCCTGCTTCTCTCCCTAGGAAGCAGGCTACAAACTGTTCATTAGCATTTTCACTGTACCTGCCTACTATTGATATGCAAATATCAGTTACCAGCTTCTCTCTGCTTTCTTTCCCTCTTTCAGACCTAAAAAGAAAAACTTAAAAACACAGTTTAAACTTTCATGGGTTCTTTCCACCATCCCCAGCCTTCTCAACCAAAATACCAAGTCATAGCAAGACTATTAGTGCAGACTAATTTATTTCTAACTAAGTGATTTCCTAATTACTACAAAAGAAACATGTAAAACTCGGATTACTTTAACATTGTCTAAAACCTTTCTCAGCATTATCCAAAGTCCTTTCCCCAGATTGCCTAAAAACATCAGTTTCTCAGTCCTGATCATCTCACCAAAATCAGCCAATCAGAGTTCATCTCCAGATGCTTGAGAACATGTTCCTTTGGCTACTCCTTTGGCGTGCTCCTCCTTGTCTTCCATGCTGTCTTCTCCTTGTCATCTTCAGGTAACAGGAACTTCATGGTACCGGACCCAGCCTAGTTCACTTTCTTTTCAGGCCTTTTGCACGGCCTCTTTCAGACACAAGTCAAACTCAGCAAAACAAACTCCAACACGGAGTTCAAATCTGCAAACTTCTTAACTGCCTCTAGCACACATATGGCTAGCCTGGGCCAGTCAGTGGCGGCCCCAGCCCTTGGCCACACATGGTCAAGCTCAGATGGCTCACATCTTTACTGTACAAAATGGTCGATTCCAATCTCTCCACCATTGAATCTCTCTATTGGGTCTCCGTATTGGAATCTCTCTCTTTGTTTCCACACCCTTCATATACCCTACTTTCCAGGAACCACACCTGGACCATTTCACTTCTTCTTCCCTCCTGCATCTCCCTGAAGGGAAATTCCAACTAAGGTCATTCTCACATTTTAGCATACCTGTCTTTGAAATCTGCAATCTTAAACAGGAGACATGGGGGGGGGGGGTAGCACCCTCTATCAGAAGCACATATTTGGTTAGAGACTTCACAGGTCAAAGTTTTTAACCTGAGACTAAGATGAACATATTAGTTTAATGTTAGTTGAAGAGGAAAGAGTGCATTATATAATATATTTTCATGGTATGTCAAGTAAAATATTTTTTAAAAGTGCCCTATTTAGATCAGAGTGAAGTTCAAGCAGTAGAAACCCCTAAAAATGACATTTATAATCTTCAAAGAAAGATTAGCAGTCTTGGTTGGGAAGTGTATTCCTTTAATACATTCATGAGTTTAGTAAATTGTGATGAACTTAAAAGAAGTAGTATTTGCTTGAAAACAAGTGATCAAGTAAAGAGGTATCTATAAATCCATGGGAAATCTGGAGAATGGTTTCTCTCTTTAGAAACCTTTACTTTGTCCAAAAAAATGCAGACCTCTGGTAACATGAATCCTGGAAAAAATATTAATGGTTGCAAATCCTTAAGTGTGCTCCAAAGATGTAATTTTAGGAAGGTTTCATTTTAACTTCAGAAGTTGAGCAAACTTGGTATTATGAGAGATGATTTACTCTCTTCTGATCCACAAGCATTTATAAACAGGGCCTACTATTTTTTTAAGAATATCTGTTCTTAAAATATTTTTTAATATTTTAAGAATATTCTGTTTAAGAATATTTAAGAATATCTGTTTGCAATTAAAAATCCAGAAAAAGAACTAGACTTAAATAACATTTAATTTTGAAATTTATGCCAAAAACCCCCAATAATCTTGTTCTCAATATTCTGCATTAACAAGCTATGGTATCCTAAAGGGATATTGGTAATATAGCTGCATACTAACATAGCACACAGAATTATTTTTAGGAAAAAAAACTCATGAAATGTCAAATACTTCAAAAAAGTTAATCTGTGACCACTGAGGCAGTAGTAAAATGATTGTGTTAAAATTTTAACAAAAACCTTCATCTACTATTAGATGCTAAGGAACATGAATGCCAAACTCAAAGGGAGGCAACTGTTAGTCCATTTGTTTTAGAAATAAACAAAGTTTAAATCTTTGAGTATAATTTTCATAAAATTTGAATCCAAATTGGTGCTTCTAAAACAATATGCATTAAGAGCATATAAGTTAGATGTGTCCTATTGTGATGAAAAAAATGATCTTTTTTCAGTAAATCTTGCCATTCATTTTTAAGTTAATAGGAAGTGCTTATGTTTTCTAATGTTTATATTGTCTCTGAATTTTTTTAAACCATTGGCATCTGCTGTAATGTATTAATATAAAAGTATCAAATGACACTTGATATAGTACAAAATTACATGGCTTGCTAGTCATTAAAAATACTTTTTCACATTCTTTGCAAAAAGTACTGTGACTCCGGAACACTGTTCCATCTGCAAAATTTCAAGAAGCTCTGGCTGAAAATACATCAGTCTCATTTATAATTAAGTCAAACTGAAATGCCAGGGGTATGTATGTAGAACACTTTACAGACTTTATATATTTGGCTTGGTCTGATTTTACCTATCTTCAACTGAGGGAAATGAACTATTTATATATTTTTATCTCTGAACAGCAACCATAAGCTTCTTTGCTTTGCAAAATTTATGAGTAATGTTTCTGTCCTCTACCTAATTAATAGATAACTTGACACTGTAAAATCTGAACAAAGAATGTGCCTTCTAAGGTTAGCCTGAGATCAATTTGACAAGCTTGGCTATAGGCCAAACAGGTGTTTAGCACAATAGCTATTTTAAATATTCTGCTTCATTTAACCAAGATGGAATGCCTAGGCATAAAGCAGGAAACTCTGTATATCTGACTCTGTAGGTTCTAATTTTCTCTAAAACAGTGCAAGTTTTGGGGAACTCATTCACGGATTCTCACTCATGTGCTCACAATTGCAAGACACCACTCAGGCTCAGGAGGCAACATCATACTGCTGGTTTATTTTCAAAGGAATAATTGGGAAAAGAAATAAGTTTCTAAAGTCACAAATGACTAATCGTCCTACCCCAGATAATGTCTGCAGTGCCCAATTGTTATAAACAGGGCTTCTTGTTCAAGATGGTGCTATCCTTTTGACAAGAGCCTAGAGCTGGCCACACTTTGGAATACCTGGATCCAACTAATAGCAGTAGCTGGAGATAATCACAGGCAGAGCTGCTTAAGTGACACCACAGTTGCCCAGCAACAGGTGAACTGGAGACCAGACCAGAGGCAACCAGGAGGTGGTGCTGGAGGATCAGAAACACTAGACACATTTCAGAAGTAGTCAAATAAATGTCAACACAGGTCAGCAGTCAATGGAAACCTGAGAGCAAGCACCAGTTTATAGCCATTTGAGAGCTGTTGACATACATAAGTCAATAGCAGACAACCCTTTTATAGGTATTGGAAACAAGTCAACAGTGCCATTCTACAGGGCAGGGCCAGAGGCAGGAGCAGTAGTCAGACTACAACATTAAGTGAACATCATATGCAAAGGTCTGCAGAGGTCATCATCTGGAGTTCTGATGACTATCTAAGGTCTTTCCAGAAGATGGGGATGAGTCTGATGGATGTGTCTAAAGCCTTCCACAAAGCCTCAGCTTATATCACCTTCAGGGTACTTGACTTTCAAGCACTCTGTTTACAATTCTAATTGTGTGATTGGTGCCAGTGAAGCTCAAATCTGACTGACCCATTTACAGTTCTGAATGATTTTATAACCCTTGAATGACATACGTCAGTGCAAACATGATCGGTCTGTTCACAATGATGATGCTGTATTCTTAAGTGAAACCTTAGTTGGTCACATCCCAACCTGACCTGATCCAGAGATCCACAGCTGGAGCCAACTTCAACAGAGCCAGATGGTCATCAGAGAGACACTGAACAAAGAGTTATAGGGGAAGCCCGGGCTGATGCTGATGGCTACCCCAACAGGCTACACATGCCTAAGTTAGACCTCACTCTGCAGTTCCCATTAGGGCCAATCCTCAAAGCTGGTCTTGTCTCTCAGCAGCAGCAATCAGGGAGCTGCTCATTCATCTCCGTTAATGGAAGACTGTGCATTTTTCCATTACTGAAAAGTCATTGGTCATCCTTTTCACTTGTGAGGCCTAATAGTAACTGGCATAAAGAAAGCAGAGAAGTGTGAGTCAACATTGTTCATCTTGACATAAGGACACCAAAGAAGTTTAGTTGATTTAACTGGGAGACATTGACACTGTGACACAAAATGTGGCTATGTTCTGTTTCCAAGCTGTGACTGACTGGGCCAAAGGGCAGGTGCCTAAATGTCCCAGTTATACTATTTTCTATTCCTTCTAGACTGACTGACTGACACATTCTTCTTTCATATATGTTGTAAAATCCAGTGCACTTTGTTAACGAATTTCTGGAGATCATGTTGGCTCTTTCATGTAGTTTGCATAAAGCCCTTCTGAACCATTACATGTCTCTTTTGCAGCAGCTGCTCATTTTCCTAGTGGGTAACTTTTTCATGGGTCCTTCATGTTTATCTTCATGTGAAACAAGTTGCATCTCCTAAGCTGACAGAAGCAGCACCAGACAAAGTTTTTGCCTGCTTTGTGATTTTATTTATTTTTAATTTTTATTTTTAAGAGACTTGGTATTGCTATGTTGCTCCGTGTTGTCTCGAACCCACGGACTCAAGTGATCCCCAGCCTCAGCCTCCCAGGTAGCTGGAATTACAGTCAAGTGCCACCATGCCCAGCTTGCTTTGTGATTTTAGACAATTTTTCTGCAAGAAATATTACAACAGATGGCAAGTGGAACCTAGACAATATATAAACTTATCCTTTTTTTTCTATGAAGACAGTTTTAATTGCAAATCCAGGTTGTTTTTAATTAATTGTGTTAGTGTCTAAGAGACCTTATCTATTATATTGGTAATAAAACTATATTTTATTTCTGTACTTGTGTTCCTTGCCTTTGGTTATATAATTCTGTTGGAAGAAAAAAATAATTAGGTTTATTCAGAATGATTTATTCTTTACTAATATGGTCTGCTTATTTTTTATTCTATTATTTCATTTTTGAGGGTGGACTTATGACATTCATCACTTAAAAAATAATAAAGCAGTATGAGAGACACATTTTCATAAAGTCCTCAGTGACATTGTGATCTGAATTTGAGTCTGAATTACAGTCCCAGAATAATATGAAAATGCTAATATTTTCCTCTGTGCTGGATGTGACTGTCTGAGAAGCTTTGCAGAGGAGTGGAAATCCTAACCGAACTACAACCCAGGGCTTAAATAACAGCTCTTTGTGAATTTGTTGCTTTGTGAATTTGACAAGTGGCATAACATTTCATAGCTTCAGCTTTTCAGAAAGGAAGTTGAGGTTAATAATAAATGCCTTACAGAATATTTTGAACAGTATATAATGAAGACAGTGGGTTCTAGATAATTGATACTAGTTTTCTTCTCTTCTGTCCTCTTACTATGCTTTCACCCTCATAATACATCCCAGCGAAATGTCCTCTTGGGACAATCTTTGGTTAAAATTGAGAATATCAAAATCTATGCAATCCCCTTTGTCATATGACTATGTCTAATTTCAGGTGTGAGAAACTGTCCAGATCCTGGACACATTACAATGTATCAGCTGCCTCTGTTTTCTCAGCATGAATTATCTTAGAGAGAATAAAGGAAAAAAACACCTCAGAGGTTCCATCTGATGGACCAGCAAATTTTGACCTGAATACATTTGTGACCAGGACTGTTTGCTCACAGGTCAGCCATTCCAGAGAGCAGCAAAGAAGACATTCATTTTAAGGGATATGTAGTGATATCTCATTGTATCTTTTTTTATAGCTGAATAGCATCCCAGATATCAAGGTGATGCATATATAACATGTTATCCTTATATTCTAGCACTTCAGCTGCTGCTATAGCCTGGCTATTGAAAATAATGTTACAATGAACATGGGGAGCAAGTTTCCATTCAAATAAATGTATTTGTAGTCCATGGATAAATGCTTAAGAGTGGGATTGGTGCGTTGTAGGACAGAATGACAGATCCATTTAGTCTTTTGAGAAACCGCCACACTTTTTTTTTTTTTTTTTTTTTTAAACAGTGACTGGACCAGTCTACATTCAACACTCTCACCAGCACTTGCTGTTCTTGGTCTTTTTGATATGGGTCCTCTCACGATAGTATCTCGTTGTGGTTTGATTGGTATTTTGTTGATGTTAAGTGATGATAAACATTTTTTTCATGTGCATGTTGACCACCTGGATGTTTTGGAAGAAGTGGCTATTTAGTTATGCTGCTCATTTTTGGCTGGTTTATTATATTATTGTTAGGTAATATGAGATCTTTATCTTGGGTATCAATCCCTTGTCATATATATACACCATAAAAATATTCTCTCCCATTCAATAGGGTGTCTCTTGTATTAGTGGCAGTACTTTTTGCTGACTGGAAGTTTTTTAGTTTAACATTTCATTTGTTTATTTTCTATTTTGTTTTCCACACTGCTGGAGCTTAATCTGTAAAGATATCGCCTAATCCTATAACATGGAATATTTTGCCTAGTGATTTCTCTATGTTTTTCACAGTTTCAAGTTTTACATCCAAACATTTTATTCACTTTGGGTTGATATTTGTATATGGCATGAGAGTGGTGAAGTTTAATTCTTTTGAATGTAACTATCCAGTTTTCTCAAAATGATTTAGTGAAGAGGATTTCCTTGTTCCAATGTATATTCTTGGGTCCTCTGTCAGGGATCAACTGCCAGGAAAGGTGTGGGTTTTTTTTTTTTTTAATGTGCTCTGAATTCTATCCCAATGGACTATATGCCTGTTTTATCCCCCAAGATCATGTTTATCACATCACGATTATTACATTTTTTTTCTTGTGGATTATTATTATTGTAGTATTTGATAGGAAGTATGATATCTCCATTTTTCCTCATTTTTTGATAATTGTTTTTGGCAATTTAAGATCTTTTCTGGTTCCATGTGAATTTTAGTAATGTTTGTTCTATTTCTTTGAATATTGACTTTAAAACTTTGATAAAGACTGTATTGAATCTGCTGTATATTGTTTTCTTTTTTTCACCATTAGTAAAGATATATTAGCTGTCATATTAGAGCTTTATTATGGTGAGGTATATTCCACTTATCCCCATTTTCAAGGATTTTCACCATAAATGGATGCTGAACTTTATTAAATGTCTTCTCAGTATGTATTAATATGAACAAGTGTTTTTTATTTTTTATTTTATAGAGATGGTGAATTTGATTTATTTTCACATAATGAACCATCCTATGTCCCTGGTATCAATCCAGTTTGGTCAAAGTGTGCATTCTTTTAATGCATTGTTGGATTATTTTTGCTAGATATTACTGTGAATTTTACATCTGTGGTTACTAGGAAAATTAGTATACTTTTCTTTTGTGTGTGTGTTGCTTTGCCTGGTTTTGTTATCAAGATTGGCCTCAAAAACTTGTTGGAAGTACACCCTCTTTCCCATTTTTAAAAAGAATTTCAACAGAATAGGGATTAGTCTCTCTTTTAAGGTTTGGTAGAACCCACTTAATCAACCTGTTTCCAAATTTTCATTTGGGGGAGAACTTTGATTAGTGCTTGTGTTTGATTCATTCTGATATTGAATTTCTTACCTACTCAGTCTCAGATGTAGAATTCTAAGAATTTTCTCCATTTCTTCTACGTTAATGATCTTACTATCATTTAATTGTTGGTCGTCTCTTACAATCCTTTGCGTTTCTGCAATGTTGTAACTCTCTTTTCTGTTGTTTTTTTCAGTTTTCTGCCTTATTTCTTTGTGAGTCAGCTAGAGTGTCTTTTCTATTTTTACTTTATAAAAGAACCTGCTTTTGGATTCAATGACATTTTGGACTGTCTTATTTATGTCTGTTTCATTTGTTTCTGTTTTAATTTTTATTAGAGTCTTTATTCTATTGACTTTTGTTTTTACCAGTTCCTTGAAACAAGAGGTTATTTTTTTAATTCTTATCTTTTGATGTTGGCTTTTGATATTTCTTTCTTAGTATTGCTGTGTATCATAAGTTCTGGGAAGTTGTGTCATTTGTCTGAAGGTATTTTTTTATTTCTTCTTTGATATAATCATAAACCTAATAGTCTTTCAGTAGTATCTTGTTCAGCCCCCACATATTAGAGATTTCCCCTGCTTTTTGTGTGTGAATGATATCTGATTTCATATCTATGTGGTCAGTATAGATGCTTGGATTATTTACAGTCTTTATTAATTTGTTGATATTTGTCTTGTGACACAATATATAATAAATCCTGGAGAATGCCCTATGTGTAATTTGATAAGAATGAATTCTTCAACTTTGGGGAGTACAGAGTACCCTATAAAATCTACTAGGGCCATATAGTCTAATATATTTGTTTAAGGCTATGTGTCCCAATTTATTTTCTCTCTAGTTGATGTGTTCATTTATTTAAAAAACAGGGGGAGGAGGGCATGTTGAAGTCTCTGGTCAAGAATGTAATTTTCCCCAAAATCTTTTTCTAAAAAATTACTAGCAATTGCCTTATGTATTTTGAGTGCCATCATTTGGTCATTGTATATTGCTGATTGTTATGTCTTCATGTTTTCCCCCCTTAATTGTTTGATCATACCTATCCCTACATCTTGTTACATTTTATATTTATAAATCTATTTTATCTGATATGAGTATGACTGTTCCTTCCTTATTTTGGGTAGCATTCACTTCTAGGATTGTTTCCCAACTGTTTATTCTGAGCCTATGTTTATCTTTGGAGCTCATATGAATTTTATGTAGACAATAAATTGAATTCTGTCTTTTTTAATTCTACCTAGATACTTTATGTCTTCTAATTTTTCAGTTTATGTCATTTACTTTTATAGTAATAATTACTATAATAATTAATTGATGAATGAAAGTCTTTTTTCTCATTTTTGTCCTTAATTTTGTGATTTCATCTATTAAATTGTGCAGTTCATTTTGCATGTTCTTCTCTTCAGTATACATAATAGCTTTTTTCAACATTTCTGGAGTCAGTGTCTAGTATTTTCAAACCACTTTAGCTTCTGTTTATCCAAGAAACCTTTATTTCTCCCTCATACTTGCAGGAGAAGCTTACAGTATTATATATTCTTGATTGGCTATTTGTATCTTTAATTATTTTGATCAATTCATTCCATTCTCTCTTTGTAATAGTGTTTCTTAAAAAAAAAAAGAAGCAAGAAACCAATGTTAACCCAATAGAATTATTTTATCAATTATGTTTCTGTTTCCTAGCCAACTTCATTATTCTATGTTTCTCCCGAACTCTTAGAAATTTTACTGCTATGTGTCATGATGTAAGTTTCATTTTGTTCAGTACCCTTGTGTTCTTTTAGCTGCATAAATTTTTTTATTTCTTTCTCCGATTTTGGGAAGTTTCCTTCTAATATTTCTAAATAAATTCTCCTTCCTCTTCCCTATTTCTCCTGAGATATCTGCTATTTTTATATTGCCTTTCTTCATGGAATCAGATAATTCTCAAGTTGTTTTTTCATTTTTTTCCCCTTCATCTTTTTTTTCTCTCACCTGGATTCTTGTGCATTGTCATTTTCAAGATTACTGATTTGATAATCCATTTGTTTATTTTTTACTTCCATAACTCTCTATTAATCTTTTTACATTCAGCATTGCTGATATTTTATAACTTAAATCTTCAATATTTTCTCCTGGTCATTAGTTTTATTTCTCAGGTATTCATTACTAAATTTTATTTGTTTGATCAGTTTTCAGTGTTTTCCCTGTTTTCTTATATTTTTAAGAGTTTCTTTATCATGGCAATTTTGATATCTGTATCCGACAAGATGAAAAGATTTATGTCATTGTGACTAGGCTCTAGTGATTACCCCTCTCTTTGTGGTATACTATCCCACTATGTATTCATATCGCTGTCTTTTGTTTTCTTTTTTTTTTTTATTTCGCCATTGTCCACTTTTTAAAAATTAGGTATGTAGAGCTCTAGTTTGTCAGTAGATGGTGTTTTACATCAGATAGAATAAATCTTTAGCTCATTCTTCATTGAGTAAGAAGAGGACTCATCTGTGTGGAGTCTGCTATGGTTAGCCCTCCACTAGGTCCTTTCTCTAAGTTTGCTGAAGTCATGTTAAAGTTTGCAGAATATCTGTTGGGGAAAGTATAACCACCATGATCTTTTAGGGATCTTTTACTCAGGCCAACATGAATATTGGGTACTGAACTTCCACTTAACATAATACTCTGTCTCTGTATTTATCTAGGAGTTTTATCAGGACTAGTGCTGATTTTAACTTTAGTGACACTTCCACTTGTAAATCCTCTGTTCAGTGCAGTGTCCAATCTATTGAAGTCTGTATTAGACTTTGTTGTCTAAACAATAGTCATTCTCAACAATCTCTACAGGACTGTTTCTCAGATGTGTGTCCCTCTGGTTCTCTGTGCCAAAAGTCATAGTCCGTGGGAAATAGACCCTGACATTGTCTATCTAACTTGCAATGAGGCTCCCACAGCTGGTGACTGGAGACCAGACGTAACAAGGTTCTTTCAGTTCTTTCAGTTTTGCAGATGGGAACTGGAACTTCGACTAGTGTGGCTTTACTTTACAAGTCTGATGGCTGATGGCTGGGCTCTCATAGCTAGAGACTGGAGACCAAGAACAGCTTAGTTCTCATTCACCCAGCTGTTAACTGGAGACTCTACTTCTATAGCTTGTAACTATCAGTAATTGTGATATAGGGTAATGACATAGTTGAAAATTGAATAGGTGCCAAAATGCCCTCATGGGAGGGGGTCTGAGAGAAAGTCATGCAAGAAGAAGTGAGAGGCGGCAAAAGGCAAATAAAAGGAAGGAGCAAGGATGGAGAGGCAGGAAGAGAAAAGGAAAGGAGGGAGATGAGAATGGTGGACTAAGACAACAGGCCCATGTTTCCTGGCCAGGGGAAACTCCCTGAAGAGTGAGTTGGAGATGGCAAGAAGCCATGGTGACTGGCAAAAGAGTAGCTGGTGTGGAAAGTGTGACACCGCAACAAGGTGCCACAGTGAGCTGGTACCTGGATATGGCCAGGGATTTGGAAAGCTAATTTGTGCTTCAGCAATTGTGGAAGAAATTTAAAGAGCCTTGGAGAAGTGGAACAGTGCAGAACGCTGGAGAAGAGAAGATGCCGTAAAAAGACTGGACATTTACAGAGTATCTGCCTTAGGTTTGGAGGGACAAAGGGACACCATCTTGGACATGTATCTTTGGGACCTTTGGGACTGAAAATGGTGACTGGGGTAAGATAACTGGCCACTTGTGGCAGAGAGGACTTTTCGTTTTTCTGGTTCATTTTCCTTGTTAATAAAACCCTGTTGTTAAACTACATTTGAGTGGCAATTGCTACGCGTGGGTGAGGGAACCTGAGCAGCAGAAGCACACATTTAAAAATTTTTGTTCCTGTGGTTTGTTGGTTAGCGGTTTTTTGCTCCCATTAAACCTAGTATCAGTTGAAGGCTGAGGTCTGAGAAGCCTGACTCTCACTGCTGGCTGCTGGAATCTAGGAGCTCCCCGATTCTTGGTCATGTAGCAGGAAAATGAAGACCGGGTTTCCATGCCCGTAATTGAAGTGAATATAGGACAATCAGGGTCTCTCATCAGTAACTGAGAGCTTGGGTCCCAGGTGAGCAGTAGATGCCAGCAGCAGTCAGACTTTCACTATTGGTATTGTGTGCTAGGAGCTGAGGACTCTCTAGGCCCATGGTTGGCAACTGAAAGTTATGTTCCCACAGGTGGTGACTAGATTCCACAGAAGTTTGAATCTTGTTTTTACCTCTACCAGCTAATTGTGGTCTCCCACGGCAGATAGTTGACATGCAGAAGTGGTTGGACTGGTAGTCAAACTCTGAGGGTTGATGGCTAAGCTAGGGTCCTCTTCCAATGATTTGCCTTCAGTACACATGGATCCTTCTGTCTAAACTTCAGTAGCTTTTGGTTTTGTTCTGCTGCCCTGGAGCTAAGAATACAAGAAAGAGATGCTTTTGCACCTCTGTCCCAAATATTCTTTTGTTTCATACATTGATTAAAATTTCATTTTGCTAGTGATAAAGTCAAACATTTATTTCATATGCATATTTTCCATCTGCATACATTCTTTGCTAAAGTGTTAAAATCTTTGGGTTTTTAAAAATTCAGTTGTTCATTTTCTTTTTGTTAAGTTTCAAGAGTTATTTTTATATTTTGAAAGCAGCCTTTAGGCAGATGTATATTTTACAAATGTTTTCTTATTGTTTGTGAATTTTCTTGTCTTTTTCTTCTTATTGTCTTTCAAAGAGTAGTAGTTTTAAATTTTAATGAAATCCAGCTTTTCACTTATTTTCTTCATAGATTATGTCTTTGATCGTGCTTTTAAATATTCTTGGATATGTCAATATCCAAGGTTATCTAGGTTTTCCTCTCAGTTTTGCATTTTACATTTAAGTCTTCAAATCTGTTTTGAGTTAGTTTTTGTGTAAATGTAAGATTTGTTTCTCCTTTGATGTTTTTGCATGCAGATGTCCAAATATTACATTACCATTAGTTAAGAGCACTTTCCCTGCTCCATTATATTGCTTTTGCTCTTTTTCAAAATTAGATGAATATAAGATAGTCATCTTTTCTGGGATCCTTATTTTGTTTGATCAACTCCTCTATTCTTTCAACAATAATACATTTTCTCTACTACTCTAGCTTTATAGTAATTCTTGAAGTCAAGTCACATTCCTTCTCCTTCAGCATCATCTTGGTTATTCTAGGTCTTTTACCTCTCCATGTACATTTTAAAAGCAATTTATTGGTACTGAAAAATAGTTTTGGAAGTTTTGATTAGCATTGCACTGAATGAACACAGATGAGAACTGACTTCTTGAAAATCTTGAGTCTTCCTATCCATGAAATTAAATATCTCTCCATTTAGTTAATTCTTTTCTTTTTCTCACCAGTTTTGTTTTGTATTTTCATTCATTTCTGCTTTTTAGTTTTTAGTGATTGTATTTAGATGACATCTGTCAAACTTACGACTGATCATTTTGTTTGATACAATTTTATCGATATTACTTTATTTTATTTTTTTAAAATTTATTTTGTTCTTTAGATCACAACTTCTGTTTTTTTTTGGGATCCCTCTCCCTCCCCCTTCCGTCTGGTGCCCCTTCCATTCTCTCAAGCCCCACTTTTTGTTGTTTACTTGTTTTGCTAAATCCATTAGCAAAGAGATTGTGCTAAATCTCTTTCTTTCCTGTGGCAGTGTCCTTTTGCTGGGTGAGGGACTGTGTTGTTGGAACCAGGTGAACCTTGCTGGTTGGTTTTCAGTCTTAAGTTTGCATTGGGCAGCCAGTCTGTATTCATTTGTGATCTGTCCATGTTTTTTTGAGGCAGGCTGTCTTCTCCAATCCCATCTCCATTGCTTTGCTGCTTTACCTTATGACTCTGGTGTCAAATTTAGGGGCTCTCGCTCCCAGCCAGTGCTGGTCAAGAAGTTTCTCTGTGAATACAGGCATCTGTGAATGACCTTTGAAGATCATCTCCTCTGCCTCAGTTTGTAGTTTTGATGCGGGGCCGATTACTCCATCCTTGATCTTCCTCTCCTCTTCCTCTTCTCCTCCCCACGGGGAGGGTGTGTTGCTTTCCTAGAAGGCATCTCCAAAATGAGGTCCCAGGTCTTCTTGGCCTGGTGAGTGCATAAGTGCGCATGGTGACATTGTATCTCTATAGCTGTTTCTCTTGTCTTGCATACACTGGTTCTCTCCATTGTCCATCTGCTGTGCTCATCTCAGGCTTGTGGGCTGCATATTTGCATGATCCCTCACCCAGTCTATGTTGGGGTTTTTGTTGTGCATGTTCTTGATCCTCTGAAGTTTAGCTGGAATGAGAGCGAAATGGAAGGGGATCCTCTCCCCCTGTCTCCCCCCCCCCCCATGCTGGTACCTTCCTGCATGGAGGTGGGCCTGGATGGCCGAGCCTGCACCCTCCTGTGCTCCCCTTGGGCTAGGAGCAAAGGGCAGCATGGCTCTGCCTATCTGAGCTGCAGATGACTGCCCTGTGCAGCAGCCACCTGCTGGTGGGTGGGGCCACAACTCCCACCCCGTCCCCCCTCTGGGGCTCACCCAGCTTGGAGGGCTTACCCAGGAAGCTTGACCCGCTGACAAGGGAGCCCCGATGGCCAGGGACCCGGGCGTGCAGGCCTGCTGGTGGGCGGGACTCCTGATATTATTTTAAATAGTATTCTAATTTTAATTTTTGACTGTTTACTCACAATTAGTAATGCGATTAATTTTTTCTTGATATTTCTTCCTAAAATTTACCATTCTAATTAATTTTAGTAGATGTAGGATTCTTTTCTAAAATTTCATTGGGTTTCCAGGATGTCACTTATGAATTAAAATCATTTTATCTCTTCCGTTCTAATCTGTTGATATTTTTCTTTTTTGTATTGACTATAACTTCCCAAACCATTGTAATGTTGAAATAAGAGAGGATATCAATGTATTGTTACAGATCTTAGAAATTTTAGCCATTAAGTATGATGCTTGATGTAGGGTTTTTGAAGATATTCTTAACTTGAAGAGGAAATTACCTTCGATTCCTGGTTTTCTTGAATTTTTATTGGATATTTTTGTGTGATTTGTAAAATGGTTTTTCTGCTTTTATACAGATTGTCATCTACTTTCTGTTCTAATTTGTTATATTGGTATCTATTTATTGATTTTTAAGTATTAAGTATACCTTGCATTTCATGATTTGGAGAAATAATTTATGGTAACAAATAGGTTAATTCTTCAACAGACTGTAAAATTTTATGTTTTTTTTTCTTAATTACATAGCTTTAAAATATAAGGACTACACACTTACATGCAAATACATCAATACAAAAAAAGATTTCAATACTCTCTGAATTGACAGGACAAGAATTTTAATCTGCAAATATAGAATAGTTAACCAACATTGTTAATGAACATAGCTTGACATTCACTAAAGAACTCACCTAATAACAAAAGGTTATATATTCTTTACAAGCGCACATGGAAATTTAATAAACTAGATTACCTTTACAATCAAAAAATAAATTAACAGTAAATTTAAATGGATTTAAAATGGTCTTCCTTTAACCATAAAATATTAAACTAGGAAGTAAAAGCAGAAAACTCTTAAAAACACACAAATATTAGAAAGTAAATGCTTCTTCAAATACCTGGTAAGTCCATAAAGATGACAGAAGAGTAAAGATGGACTTACCTTTGCAATATATTTGCAATAAAAGTGTAACTAAATAGACACTGTCCATACTCAGTATACGTAAAGAAGGATGATATAGCAAGAGAGGTCTAGAAAAAATGTTTGGCGCCTAACTGGGCTGCACAAACCAAGAAAGCATGGGATGACTGTGACATGGAACCTCTCTACTGTTGTTGACTGAAGGGTTCAGGCCCATATCTTAGGGACTCTACTCATGAGAATTGTCTTCATAGATATCATGCAGAATGGAGGTTTCTGCC
>PVHY01006235.1:0-76137 GCA_004024945.1 Uropsilus gracilis
AGAGAGAGGTTCAATGGAGGAGAGATGGGAATCGGCCATCGGTTTTGGACAATGTTAAAGTAATCGGAGTTTTCCTTAGATGTTTATAGAAAATCACTATAAGACATAAATTAGTCTGCACTGATAGTCTTGCATTGGTTTGGTATTTTGGTTAAAAAGGCTGGGGATGCAAAGGAACTGCTTATAGCCTGCTTCGGAGAAGCAGGCCTGTATGTGTTAAAGTGAAGGTAAAAAGCCCTTCGGGTCACCCTGTTTCAACCGTTCACTGTGCTAAAGTCACCTGAAGAACCTAAGTTCACAAGTGCTGCAACAAAACCAAAACCAAACGCCACTGTCCACCCAGGCTAACTGAATCAGAGTCTCTGAGTGAAGCAACTGAATTTCTGACACACAGTCCGAGTTGTCAATCACTGCTCCACAGAGCGTGACTTCTGTCCACTGCTCTAGCCAGTCTCCCCTTGAAGTAAGATGACCAGGCGGAAGTGTGATAAAGCCTGCGGAAGCCCAGTCACCTAAGGAACACAGCCTAGGGGGGCTAGAGAAACAACCCTTGACTGACTGACTCAGTTTACTGGTCTGCAGCCCAGTGTCTCCTTGACTCTTCCTCATTCTGTCTTCTGTCACATCAGACCATGTCCCACCTGGAACACCAGGACATGTAAGGTGTATATGACCCCCTAACTCCCTGTTAGGGTAACCCCCTAACTCCTATCCTTTGGATAGGAACCTGCCGAGTCAGTATCAGCACTAAATCTGCTTCTTGCCAAACCTGGTGTTCTCATCCCCTGATGGCCACGGCTGGGTACGGCTCTCATTCCCCGATTGCCATGGCCAGTACAATTCCCCGTTCCCTGGCTGCCTGCATTCTCACTCACTAGCTCGGCCACTTTCTAAAATCCAGACACATGGGTCTATTTCCATTTTTTCACCACACCAAACCTGTGCCTGCCACAGGATCTTCCCATGAGCTGTTTCCTCTTTCTGAAATACTTTACACTCAGACGGCCATCCTGGCTGGGTCCCTCTCATCATTCAGGTCCCAGCACAAATACCCCCTTCTTCACAGAAGAGTCCCAGAGAATTAGAAAGCAGACTTAGAGGCCTTTCTGTGATGAGTTACCGCCTGGCCTTCTCCAGCCACTCGCCATCACGTAGGCTGGTCTGAGAGCTTGTGGTCAGTGGCTGCCCTTCTCTCTCCCTGCCTGTGAGTGCAGTTACTCTGAAATCGGGTCCAACGGGAGGGGGGGGGGGTCAAAGCTCTCCAACTGACAAACCCACAGGTCCGTTTCACCCGCTCCTAGCAGTTGCCACTCAAAATGGAATTTAACAACAGGGTTTATTAACAAGGAAGTTCAACAGGGACAACAAGAAGTCCTTAAAGCCACACGTGGCAGTTATCTTACCCCAGCCACCAATTCTCAGTCCCAAAGGTCCCAAAGACACAGTCCAATGATGGTTCCTTTGCCCCTCTGAACCTCAGAGGTAGACACTTTTGCAAAGTCCAGTCCTTTCACCGGCGTCTTCTCTTTTCTTCTTTTCTCTTATGTGTTCCACGCTGCTCCACTTCTCCAAGGCACTTCAAGCTTCTTCCACAATTGCTGATGCACCAATCAGCTTTCCAAATTGCTGGCCATCTCTAGGTACCAGCTTTCCAGGCCACCTTGCTGCAATGCCACACTCTCCACACTGGCCACTCTGCCAGATACCATGGCTCCCTGTCACCTCCAGGTCACTCTTCCAGCCTGCCCAGCCCGGTCACTTAGGCTACTCTCTACCCGCCTGCCATTCTCGCTTCTCCACTACCAAAACTTCTCTCTCTCTCTCTCCAAAGTTCTCTCTCCTCCCCAAAAGGTCTCTGTCTCCCCTAGTCTCTGCTCCTTGCCTTTTTAAACCCCCTGCCTCTGGTCCAACTTCCTGTTCCAACTGCTACTTCTGGCAGTTTAACTGCCACACCAAAGCAGGGGAGGGGCTAATTGCCACTGCCCAATGGGGAAGGAGCACCTTTAAGGGGGAGGGGCTAACTGCCACCGTTCATTGGGGGAGGAGCACCTTCTTAACTGCCCCAACTGGGGGGGGGGGAAGGTGTAGGGGCACCCAGTTGCAACTCGAAGGACATCAGGATGATGGTGTTCCTTCCAGGACACTCAAGGAGAGGCCACCACTGATGGCCTCCGAGGAATGACTCTGCTGGGAATGTTTTCGGAAACACGGACCTTTACAATCATCATCCTTCAGTGACCTTTCAAAGAAAAATACGGAAAACCGAGTTCAAGCTTTGAAAGCTCCTTTCTCGGAGGTGCACTTGACTTGAGCATGAAGTCCTCAGCAGTAGAAAGAATTTCAGCGCAATTATCCCATGCAGGATTTTGCTATGAAGAGATTACCCTGGAGTCCGTCACTTCAGGTGTTTTATAGGACGCATGTTCAGCATTACACCCTATGGAGAACTTGGACGCATGTTCCCTGATGACTCACAAAAACCCAGGCGTTCGGACTGGTATCAGAGGAGTTCCCACACACACGCGTGTGTAAACTGTTTTCAGGAAAAACTGGCGAAGGAGTGAGCAGGAGCTGAACTCCAGTTCCCTTGCCAAGTCAAACCCCCACCACCCCCCAGGCAGGTCAGACCAGAGGAAGTGTTTTGTTTTTTTTTCAAATTTAACCACCAGAGGGAGCACTTTCCCCCTCCTTTCTGCCAAGGTGCCATTTGTGGTGCAGGCACCAGAATAGTACTCTTCCCCCCCACACACACACACTGGCTGTTTTATCATTGTTTTATTCTCTAGAGGACAACTGCTATTCAGAGTGATGGACCCTAGGCCAGCAGAAAACTTTATAGTAAATGAAAAATCTGCTGGTGAGTTGACAGGAAATCAATAACTCTTCCATAATCCTTTGGAAATTGTCTTGCTGTTGCTGTGGGATGGTCTCTGGCAGGTAGCCAATGCCAGGAGGGCAACAGTTGGTTGTTGGGTTCACCATTCGGGGTGGGGGGGGGACCATGCAAGAGCAGGTGACATCACAGAGCCGTGTATATCCGTTACGGCCTCAAAGTCCACGGAAGTCCTTTCACTTCCAAGGTTCCTTTCCTTCCTCAGAAACTGAGGGGGTGGACTTAGCACCAAATAAGGTTCCCCTGGGCTTGCCCATCTTTACTTCCAGAGGAGCTGAGCTTAGGATGAGTAGAGAACTTCCTTTACTCTTTCAGCACAGCTGTCCACGTTTCCTTGAACCAAAGTTGTCTTGCAAGATGACTCCTGCCATATTAAGTCATTATAGAATCCTCTTCAGCCTCATTAACTGCTCACAGGAGAGGGAAGGGGTGGGTGAGGAGAGTTGGTTACTACACAGTCCCTTTTCATTCAACTTGCTGTTGAAATGAATCCCTAACCTGGAAGACCCAGATGTTCTGTCCCCAGGAGCTTAATGACTGACCCTTTCATTTATTCTGGCTCACTCAGGTCAAGAGCAGAGCTCTCCCCATCACTTTCCGCTAAGAAGACATTTTCTGAGCCTCGTTTCTGCAGTTATTGGAAGGAGGAAGCAAATACATACATTTTCTCAGTTCAAACTAGAATACCTCATTGCCACACACCTGTCTGTCCCTCCCTCCCTCCTTTCGCTCAAGACCTTCAGTCAGGAAATGGATTTAACCTCATTTTCTGCCTGCAGAGAGAATGTATTCAACCACAAGCTTCCCAAGGTGCTTCCTTCCTGATACAAAAAAAGCTGAAAATGTCATCGCATTTGCAAATGAACAGAAACCTCCCACTCAAAGAGCACCAGCCATCCAGGCTCACCTACCCATAGGAGCCTTCCTCTTATTGCCCGGGCTTTGTTGTTCGAATAATACACACAGATTCTCTTCACCTAATGACTTGGGCAAGTTTAATTTTGCAAAGGTGCAAACTTCTGTTTCCAACTCTTCTCTCTTTGGGAAAGGCAGAGGTTCTTGTTCACTCTGACGCTGCCAGGCATCTCCAACCTCTGGACATATGCGCCCCTGAAGCTTCACACACGGTTGAAATAAACATGGTCCATCACATGAAGCTGCTATTCTAAAGCTGTGGGAGTTTCCATTCTGGACCGCAATCTTGGCCATGCCTAACCCGTCTTTCTTGGCATTCTTCTGCCAAGGAGAGATGAGCTAAAAGCAGAGTACTTTCTTGTCCCCCATCATTTGCAAAGACTTTATGTTTTAATCTACTTGTTTGGAAATACTATTTCATGAGATATCACAATGATAAAGAAAGTAGTGGATATCTGCATAGCAAACAATTTTGATAACGCCCTATTAAAAATGAGTGGACAACCATTAAATCCTGAGGGTTCTGTATTTAAGGGGGAGAGGGAGAGAAAGGGACAAGGGGATATAAGGGATATGATGGTAAGGGAATAAATATATTAAAAAAAGAAACATTAAAAAAATAATTTCAGCTATCTCCTAAGGGTTGGGAAGAAGATGCTTCCTAGAAGGAGCAGTCCCTAATCTGGGTGTGATGTGATAGTTCTGTGGAGTTTAACCTTATAATTTTCTTTCCACTAGGCAAGCATTTGGAAGGGAAAAGCATTACTTCTTTTCTTCTCATCTTGTTCCCATAATTAGCTGAACTGGACTACTAGTACGAACACCGGAGGTAGGAGATGGGTGATGTTTTATTATTATAGCATTAATGGCAGTATCATCGTGGCTTGAATTTCACAAAGAAAAGTCATCCTATAGACATTTTTCTTTTTTCTAACCAAAACCTTAGAAGAAAATCAATAAGGTAAAAGTTGTGCAGGTTTAAGTCCATCACACTTTGAAATTTAAATTGAACTTGAGTGCTCCATGGTCAATTAAAGACGCTTTTCTACAAGCTCTCCAGACGAGACATTTATTTCCAAAGTGCTTAAGATGTATTTATTCACTTTGTGGAGTTTTGAAAACTAACTCTGAAAGGAATAAAAAAAGTCACCAGTATGCTATTGTGGATGTGTTTTTAACTTTTGAAGTTATCCTATAAGAGGACTGTAGTTAGCTAATTGTATGAAAAAAGACAGGCATGGCTGGGACAGTAGTTGCTCTCAAGGTAGAGAATCCCAAGACTGTCTATGAAAAACAGCGTAAAGAACCCTCAAACTGCTGAAAATGGAACTACCATTCGATCCAGCAATCCCACTTCTGGGAATCTACCCGAAGGACACCAAAACACTAATTCAGAAAGACACCTATACTTGAATGTTTATCGCAGCACAAGTCATCATAGCCAGAATATGGAAACAACCCAAGTGCTCCAGAACTGATGAATGGTTGAAAAAAAATATGGTATATTTACACAAATGAATATTATTTTGCAGTCAGACAGACAAATTTGTGATAACATGAATGGACCTAGAGGGAATGGGAATCATATTAGCAGAAATAAGTCAGAAAGAAGAAGATAGAAATCATATGGTGTCACCTATAGGTGGGTGACGATGGGCTGAGAAAAAGTCAAAATAAATTAACAACAGAACTGGGACAAGGCGCTGGTGGGGGTGGGGTGGGGCACAAGAAGATCAAGATGATGGTTCATTGGTGAGAAGGTGGAGGGAAAGCCCTGGGATACACAATGATGTAATATATATCTATGTTTATATTAAAATGATGTGATATATTTATAGTGTACATATAATATGTAGACAATAAAATGATAATAAAAAGTAAAATGATTTCAAAGGAGACCTCAATGTGGGTACAAAGGGACATCTAGGCTCAGATGTTTATTGCAGCACTATTTATAATTCCAAGGATATGGAAACAACCCAAATGCCCCAAAACAGATGAATGGGTGAAAAAGATATGGTGTATATACAAAATGGAATATTAGGCATCAATTAAAAATGACAAATTTAATAATTTTTTGGTAACATGAATGTACCTAGAAGAAATCATATTGGCAGAAACAAGTCAGAAGGAAAAAGACAGAAACCATAGGGTTTCACTAATATATGGGCAACCAAACAAGAGTACACAACCAGGGGAGGGGACCAGCTGGAGTGGCCAGGGAGGGGAGGTGGTGGGTGACTCCCAGGGATCATAATGATGTGAAATATATATTTATATATAAATTATTTAAAATTTAAAAAAGTAAAAAAAAAAATGATTTCTAAAAATATAAAACAAAAGCAAAACCCCAAGGCTGGAAGGCTGAGTACCAAACAGCCTCTCCACGACCGTGGGAAGGAGCAAAATTGCAACATCAGGTGGCACCATAGTGCCTTTCTCATATGAGAGGGCACTCAGGGAATGAAGCACGTTCTGTGTCCTCCCTTGCCAGCCTAGGAGGCATGATCAGTCTCATCTCACCCAACCCTAAAAGGTGTCCATAGGATTATTACTTATGCTGAGAAGAGATCATTATTTTATACTCGCTCACATGGTCTATTTCTATTTTCTGTTATTATGCTGTTACTCCCCATTCCCCACATTTAATTATGAAATGAGCTGGAGTCATATTCCCACAATTCACTCTTCCCTCCCTTCTTTTTTTAAAATATCATTTTATTTATTTTTATTCTTTAAATCACAACCTCAGTAAATGGCTTTTAGGATACCTCCCTCTCCCTCTGGTGCCACCTCCTTTCATTCAAACCCCTCTCTTCGTTGTTTGGTAGTTAAGTCCATTAGTCTCTTCCTTTCCTGTGGCAGTGTCCTTTCATTGGGTGAGGAACTGTGTCTTGAGACCCGGTGAACCCTGCTGGTAGGTTTTCAGTGTTAACCTTGCGTTGGGCAGCCAGTCTATATTTACTTGCGGTCTGTCCATGTTTTCTCACTGCAGGCTGTCTTCTCCAGTCCCTTCTCTGTGTTGTTTTGCTGTTTTACCTTATGGTTCTGACATCCGGTTTAGAGGACCTCACCCCCAACCAGCGTTGGTGAAGTTTCTCTGTGGGTACAGGTATCTGTGAATGGCCACTGTATATCATCTTCTCTGCCTCTGTTTGCAGCTTTGCTGTGAGGCTGATGCCCCCAGTCTTTGGCCTTCCTCTCTCGTGGTGTGGGGAGGGGCACCTTACTCTCCTAGATGGCATCTCAAAAATGAGGTCTTGGCTCTTCCAGACCCAGTGAGCACATGGGTGTGGATTCATGACATCACGTTTCCATAGTTGTTTCTCCAGTCTCGCATGCACTGGTTCTCTCAAAATTCCATCTCCTGTGTCCAGCTCAGACTTGTGAGCTGGAGTTTTACCTGGTCCTTCACCTATTCTATGATAGAGTTTGTATTATTTATGTTCTTCTTCCTCCTGAAGATTAGCTGGAGTGAGAGTGAAATGGAAGAGACATTTCCCTTCTCCCCCCAAGATGACCCCACCCCTTCCCCCAGCCCCTGCCTGCACCAGTACCTCCCTGCATGGGGGTGGGGCCCGATGGTCAGGCAGGCGCTGTCCCAAACCCCCTTAGGGCAGGAGCTTGGCTGAACCATGCCTCAGCCTATTCAAGCTGCAGATGGCTGCCCCATGCAACCATCCGCTGGTGCATAGGGCTAAAACCCCACCCTGGCACCCCTCCCAGGCTTTCTGGCACAGGGGTCATACCTGGAGTTTCTTACCACCCTGGCTCCCTGCTGGCAAAGGAGCCCCAACGGCCCAGGATCCCAGGTGTGCAGGCATCTTCCCAACCTTTCTGGTCTCATAAATGATGCTCTCTCACTAAGTCCAGGGCCATATACCAACATGGCCTTAAAAACAGGAGTCTCAACTCCTATCAGGAACTATCACTGGCCATGCCTAACCCATCTTTCTTGGCATTCGTCTACCAAGGAGAGAAGAGCTGGAAGCAGGATACTTCCTATCCCTCACCATTTGCAAAGACTTTATGCTTTAATCTGCTTTTTTATTTGATTCAATATTTTGTGAGTTATCAGAATAGTAAAAAAAATAAAACATACTCAGAACAACTCAGAGACCTTCCGCTTTTCCTAGGATTAGTAACAACAGGGCCAGGGCCAACCACTAGGATTGCTGTCTTCTCTCTATCACTGAGGAACAAACAGAAGATCTAGAACAGACATTGTTTGCTAAGAACACAGTGCGTGTGTGTGTGTATGTTTCATCCGTGTCCTCCCAGAGGGCTTCCCTAACCATCCCCAGAGGGCTTGTACTCTCCCTGTGACCTTTGACACTGCAGCTCTCAAAACACCTGATAACACACCTCTGTATTAATCATATATATATATGTTATATTTTACATCATTGTCTACCCCAAGGTTCTCCCACCTTGTCACCCGTGCCCATCCCTCCCCCAATTTTACCCTCCTCCCCCTCTCTTGCTCTATGCTTCAGTTCTCTAGACACCTTTAAATTATTCTTGTCCACTTGTTTGTTTTCATTTTATCCCTCATATAAGTGAGACCTTCCTATATTTCTTTTTCTTTCTGGCTCATTCTGCTAACATGATTCCTTCTAGGTCCATTCATGTTGCTGCGAATGACGTTAAGTTCTTTTTTGATTGCATAATATTCCACTGTGTATATAGACCACAACTTTCTGACCCATTCGTCTGTTTTGGGGTATATGAAGCCCACTGAATCTATTTCCTCATTTGAAGCCCACAAGCTCTGTTTTCTCATCTCCTTCTATGGGTTTAACATAGAAAGTCCTGGTGGGAGGATAATGGTGGAAGGATGTGACTTAGGTAGTTGGCTCACTAGGAAAGTGGCAGGAGAAAGAGTTTTGCAAAATCTGACCTCCCTGCTAATTCTGTCACTTCTTTCTCTCCACTATAAATGGAAAAGGCAGCAATCTTCAGGATTCTGATCCTGCCTATGCCAGTATTTTAGTTTTGTAAATTCTTAGAATGTCAGGGCTACAGAGACTCTGGGGCAATACTTAAGAAAATGTTTGGGGCTGGGCAAGGTGGCGCATGCCTGTAAGCAGCAGCCTAGGAAGCCGCAGCTGGGGCCAGGGATCACAGTTTGAGTCCTGCCAGGGGGCACGTAGTGAGAACTAGTTCCAAAAAAATATAGCTGGGCATGGTGGCGTGCACCTGTAATCCCAGCAATCCCAGGGGATTGCTTGAGTCCGTGGTACCCCGGACAACATGAGCCTGCAGTTCCACAGGCAAAAATAGTAAGACCTAGTCTCAAAAAAAAAAAAAAAAGAAAGAAAGAAAGAAAGAAAATATTTGAAGGGTGAAAAAAGGAGAGCCTGTCTTTTGCAGTCAGTTTTATGGAGTGATGACCCCATGGAAGGTGTTCCCAAGTATACCTCCCACTCAGAGCACCCACCAGCAGGTTAGAAAGGCCTCGATGACGATAATAACAGATTCTTTTAAACCCTGGGGTTATAACTGGGGAGGCCTTGAATATCAGCCTGAAGGTGTAGCCTCAGTTCCATGATGGCAGTTTTGGATAAATGAGACATGACTGGATATGTGCTGAGATTGGTATACGTTGGGGAGACCACTCTGATATTAGCAAGTGGGGGTTGAGGCCAGAGACCCACAAGACTGAGAAGCAGCTACTCTTCCCTCTACGAAAGAAACAAAGAAGCCTTTAAAGAGGGTAAAGAAATAAAACAGAACATGGGTTTGAGAGCTAGTTTAGGGGTGAACGTATCATATCAGCACAGCAAGGAATCACCTAGAAAGGTTTCCAAGGGACTCTCATGTTAGTTATAGGGAAAAATTAGAAATCAGAAAAAGGATAGTTCAAAACACCAGCAGGAACCAACACCAAGCAAAGTAAGCACTCAGAAACATGGAGTCTGATGCATTTCCTCAAGGGGCTCTGGCAGGCAGCATCTGTGTTCTAGGGTGCTGAGAGAACCAACTGTTTCCATCAGCCATGCCCACAGTGGGCCACTCAGTGAGTATTCAGGCAGTGCCTGGAATTTTCTACAAAGTGCATGCTGCTTTCCTGATTGAAATGGGGTCAAGTTTATTTTGTTACCTTGTCAGATTTCACAATAACTTCCTGTCCAGTCACTTTCAACCATGTATAGCATTGCAGAAGACTGAGTCTTTAAGATTAGGGTGAAAAAGATGACTTGCATTCATAAACAGACAGAAGCGGAATAAGACCAGAATGTTCCATATACCCAAATCTCTGCCAAAGCTCAATGCCATCAAGAGAGACCCTTGGAGACGGAAAGCTATGGATGGTTACACTTTAAAAGAATCAACCATGCAGTAGCTTTTTATTTTATTTTTAAAAATTGATTGCACACACACACACACACACACACACACATACATTACATTGCTCTCTACCCTGAGGTTCTCCCACAACCTTGTCACCTGTGAACCATCATCTTAATCTCTGTCCCCATCCCTCCTCTGATTTTTATCCCCCTCCCCCTCCCTTGCTCTATACTTTGGTTCTGCTGACAATTTGTTAGTTTTAAGTTTCACTTGTCCTTTTGTTTGTTTGGCTTCCCTATAGCCACCTGGTAGCTTTCAACAACAGGGCATCTTAGTGCAAAACTTTGTGGGATACAAAACTTAGCAAAATTCATGAGTATGTTCTCAGGCTTGTGAGTGCTCCCAGGTGTTGAGAAAATGCTCTGGGTCTGGGTATGCTGATCAGCAGCCTTGTGCCCAGGTCATGCAGGATTCAGTGAGCCAGAAGTCCATGGGATGGCACAGAGACAGGGCGCCTTGCTACGGCCTCAGGGAAGGGCTACAATGACATCAGATGGGCATATCTTCCAGGTCAAGGAATCAGGTGGGAGACATTGCGGGGGGTGTAGGGGAATAAGGGGACTAGTTTGATGGCAAATCAGGCTGTGGTCTCCAAGTGAGAGAGGAAAAGAAGAATATAAAAGTCCTGGAAGGATTTCAGTGAGAGTCAGGCCCCAGTCACCTGTCAAAGCAGCGAGCAAGGCTTTCCTTCCAGCGCCCAGCCGAACCCCAGGGGTGCAGAACCATCAGCTCCCCAAAGCGGAAAATGGCCAAGAGTACTCAGAAAATCAAATCCCTCAAATGCCTCAGGCCTCAGGTCCTGCCTGGAACGAGACTATCACAGACTCTGATTTGTACAGAAGAAAAAAGTTTGATAAATTGCCCAGTTGCTGCTTCTAGGTTCTAACATTTAAGTGGCTTAAGACGGTCAGCAGATGATGGGTGCACGCTGTGCAAAGCTGAGATGGGGCTAGGGGAGACCTGCGCAGAGCAGTGAACAGGAGACCTAAGCCGGTGGGGCTGCTCTCAGGGCCAGGCTGGGAAGGATGTCTAGGAACAGCCGCTTAGCAGAATCCTTCACAGTAACCCCGAAGTGTTCAGGGAAGAAAGCCTGGAAGCTCCCCAAGATCAGTTCACATGTCTGAAAGCTCAGACTGAATTAAGCAGCTGAAGAGTGAGTGTTTGGCTTCCTAGGAGAGAAGGAAGCTGCTTTTTCAACTCATGATCTGCACAGAGGACCAGCTTAGGATAACTGTCCTGAAGCACCATAGAACCATCAGCAGGTGCCAGCTTCCCTGATGGGGCGCCTCACACCTTGGATCTCAAAGTCCTGGTTGCAGCTGAACACTTTGATGAACACAAGACACACTGAGTCCATTCTTCTTTTTGTCCCACCCCACCCATCTCCTCTGGTGGTCTTGGTTCTGTGGATATGTTCCTACAGTTTGTTTGGATTTAGTTTTGTCGTCTGTTCCTTTTGTGTTGTTTCACTGTGTTGCTTGCAGGATTGAAAGCATCCATTATTTGTCTTTTGCCTTCTGATGCATTTCACTTAGCATCATCCCCTCCAGTTCCATCCATGTTGTCTCCGAGGGCGTGATTTTACCTCTCTTTATAAATGAGTAGTTTCTACACACACACACACACACACACATATATATATATGTCACATTCTCTTTATTCACTCACTTGCTTTCAGGCACTTAGTTTGTTTCCATAACTTTGTTAACTGTAAATAGTACTGCAATGAACATGGAGACCCTACATTTTTGCAAATTAGTTTTTTTGAATTCTTTAAATAAATACCAAAGAATAGAATTGCTTGATCATATGGGTGTTTGTTTGTTTTTTTTAATTTGGGGAAACCACCATACTGTTTTTCTAGTGACTAGACCAGTTCACATTTCCACCAATATTTTTTAAGGGTCTTTCTTTTTCACATCCTTGCCAACACTTGTTTTTCTCGTCTTTTTGATGTGGGCCATGCTTGTAAGTACATGTTGGTATCTTACTGTGTTTTTAGTTTGCATTTCCCTGATAATAAGTGAGAATGGTGATTTTTATTTTCATATGCTTGTTGGCGCTCTGTATGTCTTCTTTGGAGAAGTGTCTATTTAGCTCTCCTGATCATATTTTGATTGGCTTACTTGTTTTCTTGCTAAGTAGTATGAGTTCTTTGTAGATCTTGGATATCAGCCCTTTTTCAGATGAATGATGTGTAAATATTTTCTCCCATTTGGCAGGTTGTCTTTTCATTTTAATAAGTCTTTCGTTATGCAAAAACATTCCAGGTTTTAGCCCCATTTGTTTGTTTTTGGTTTTGTTTTCCTTTTGGTGGAGACAAATTTCCACACTGAGGCTAATATTGTGCAGTTTTACCTATGCTTTTCCCAATACATTTTATGGTTTTCAGTCTCATATCCAAGTCTTGAGTTCATTTTGAGTTAATTTTTGTGTATGGTATGAAAAAACAATCTAGTTTCACTTTTAGGCATGTAACTGTCAGTTTTTCCAGCACCACTTGTTGAAGACACTTTCCCTCAATATACATGCTTGACTTCTTTGTCATAGATGAACTGTCCTTAAAAATACAAATTTACTTCTGAATTCTGAATTCTGTTGCATTGATCTATATGTCTATCCCAACCATACCATCTTGATTACTGTAGTCTTGCAGTATAGTCTTAAACCTCCATGTCTCTTTTTGGTCAAGATTGGTTTATTCTTGAGGCTAGCCTGTTGGAACATTTTCTAAATCGGGAAGATGACATGAGATGATACCTGCATCCTACTGAGCAGAGTCTGGTACATAGCAGTTAATAGGAAATTCTAATTCTTTTCTCCTTGTTTATTTTTAAATTAAATAAATCTAATAAATTAAATTTAAATTTATAAAAATATTTTAAAATAAATAAAATTTATTTTATCTATTTTTTTTGGCCAGAGAACAAAAGTAAAAGAAAGCCTAGCTGATAATTCTCTATCAAATTCCTACCTGAGAAGAATGACTGTGCACGTGATTTGTTCTCATCCTTAAAGGAAATGCTGGAATAAGCGCATTTTGAAGACATAGAAATCTAGGGATCTTTCCTAAGTGATGAGCTTAAACTGTGAGGAAAGATACTAAATGGCTTTATTAGACACCGACTCTGTGCCAGGCACTGTTCTAAGCACTGGAGACACACAGAGAATCAACTCTCTTTGCCCTCTGCACCTTAGTCGAGTTGCAGAGAACACACTGCTCAACAGTGTTCAGCGCAGCGTGGTTTGTAATGATAAGAAACTAGACACAATATAAATACCTAACACCAGGGAAATGGTCAAATAAATCCTGTCATTCTAGTTGTAGGAACACCATGTAGTGATCAACTGATATTTATGAAAAGAATGAGCAATTACCAAACAAGAACTAGTTTCTTACTAAATAAGAAATCAAGGTTTTAATTAAGATTTGACTCTAAACCTCTGGGTTTGCATTATATGGTTCCTGTGACAATAAATTTTAATTTTTGTGTGCATCATACTACCTAGACTCATTCTCTCTCTCTCTCCCTCTCCTTCCCCCCCACTCTCACTCACTCTTCATTATTAATTAACTCGTACCATCACAGTTGAAAGATTGTTCAAAATTCCCTTCTAGTGCTGAAGGTTTGAGATCCTGTGATTCTGTCATCAGGTAGAAGTTCTGAGAACTGATAGCACTTCTGCTATTCTTACCCATTCATATTAAGTTTTATCATTGTTAGGAGTCACGTGCGGGGAAGAAGAAGAAATGAGACAGAAGAGATTGATAGCAATCTGTGAGGCCAGCCCACAGAATTGGGATCCTGAGAAGCATGCCCATGTTCAACTTTAATGGAGCTATGAAGCCCCTTATATATCCTGGTAGAGAAATGGTCACAATGAACTAGTGAGGAAACAGCAGCCTGATTCCAAAGCATACATGACATACAGCAGGGGTACGGGTGATAACAGGATTTACCTGTATGGGTAACAGTCATTACTAATAGGTCATATGCCTCTTGGGACATTCCAAAGAGATTAGGAAGCTGGGTGACAGGTGAGAGATGTGTTATTGTCCACCCTCTAATGTGCCAGAGAGGGCTAGAGAGATAGGAGGTATTCCTTTTATCTAAAGCTCCTCTCTCAACTTGCGTCACCACATTCCACAATCATCACCCAGTAGTTTCTGTGTAGAAGAAGTAAGTTAAAGAAGAATCCACAGGATTCAGTGATATGAAATCAGGGTATTGACGAGTCTGATTTCTTGTGTTACCTTTCACAGCTACCACAAGGGTCAACCAAGACCAGGATGAAGTGGTTGCAAAAATGATTTTTTTTTAACCCTTCCCTGGATCAACATCCTTCACAATGTGACTTTAAAATCCATCTCACCAAAAGATAGCTTACTTCTCCACTCCTTGCATCTAGGCTGACATCGTGGCATACTTCAGCCAACGGAATATGGTAGAAATGCATGTATGTGTCTGTTTCTCTCTTGGAATCATGCCACTTCCATGTGACTCAATGCAGGCGAGCTGCTGGAGAACAAGGGCCAGTCACCTCCAGGGCCCTTGTCATCAGCCAGGCCTAACTGACATTGAGCACAGATACTTGAGAAACTCCATCCCAGAACTGCTCAGCTAAGCACAGCATTGCTGCCCACACAAGTTAAAATACCACTGTATTTTGATGACTATTTAAAAAATGTTAACATTGGATCATGACTTGGCACAGTTTCAAGTGTGCAGAGTTATAACCTAACATCTGTATCCAGCACAGTAAGTTCACTCTTAAAATCTCATTCTATTCTTCACCATGCAAAGAAGCCTTTGACCCCATCTACCCAAACCATTCAGATGATTTATGACTAAGGGCTTCACAAGCAGATTCCAAAGTGAACATAATTCTCAGTTTCACATCCTGATCCCAGCCCCAGGATTCTAGCTGTACATTCTGTGAGGTCTTCTACCCCTACTCCCATGGAATCAGCCCATGAATGCATCACACAGTACCTGCCATAAAACTGGGGTGGGCATTCCCAGACGAAGGCTTTCCTCTTACCTTCCTTGGTGGCCTAGGGCAATACATTACTCTGGACAGCTAACTGAAAATAATTCTGCAGGGATCGCTCACGTTTTCCATGTATTTATGGCATGATAATGAGATGGATGGCAAAAAATTAGCAGCTGGAGCTGCAGGAAACCACAAACAGGTGATTCCAAGAATGTTGACAGCTCTAATCCAGGGCTATTTCTGTCCCTGGGTCCATGGACTTCTTTTCTGTTTGCTTAAATTACCACCCTGACTTGAACAGTCTATAAAACCCAAACATCGTTTCTTATTACCACCTCTCCATTTCCGGGCGCTGAGTAGGCTCAGTCGCATGAGTGTCAGGTATGGTTGTCCATGATGTCGTAGCAAGATTCTGGCTGGAGCTGGAGTCACTTGAAGGTTTCCTCTCTTGCATGGCTAGTGGGTGATGTGGCATGTCAGCTAGAAGACCTGCAAATGGTCTCTTCACATGGTTGGGAGCTCCTCCTGGTGTGGTGGCTGTGCACCAAGAGCAAGTTTTCTAAGAGAGTGAGGCAGAAGCTGCTATTCCTTTCAATTTGTGGAGGGAGGGGCACAAGAGATTAAAACGGTGGCTCACGGGTGGGACAAGATGGGAGAACCCTGGGGAATATAATGATGTTATATATGTATATGTATATATGTATGTAATCAAATAAAAAACAGAGAGAAAGGTACACTTGGCTGCTTAAAAAATAAATAAAATGATTGGTAATAAATAACTAGACTCTTACCCACTCTATTTTCAGTGACAAAGGTCTAAGTGAGAGGAAAAGGGACAGAGACCAATTCTCAGAGCTATGGATGTGGAAAGCTCACATTTAAAGAAGAACATGTGGCATGAGCAATATTATTACAATCTTGGTTGGAAAATTCAATCTGCCAGCCATACATATAAATAGTGGGAAGTCAGAAAGTTCCAGAGCTGCTATCATTTTGTGAACATGCAGCCAGAATCACATGAGTCAATGATTTAGACCTTAAATCCTGTGTGGTCATAGCCAGCCAGCTCTGGGATATAATTAAATACTTGAAGCTCTCCCTACCTATCTGAGTTTCCCCAAAAGTGTCTTGGAAATTAATGAGCACCTTTCTGTTGCCTGGATGCCATCCTTCTACATACAACTAAATGATGTCTAATGTAAAACATGAATTTTTCCCTCAGAATATTAATCAAAACATAATAATTTTACAGTTGTCAGTCGCTGCCTGGAGCAAGAAAGTACAGGAAACTTGGTCAGCTGATATTAAGTCCCAGGGATAGGGGATTTATGATGAAATATCAAAAAGAAAAAAAAAACATAAAACCTTTCTTAGAGACTTTGATAAGCAACAGAACTATTCCTTCATTTTCTTGCTGTAGTTTGCAGTAAGTGGTCAAGTTCATGTCCTGTGCCACTAAAGAAGCACATGGCATGTTGCAGGGAAGAGCAAATAGCTTGCAAGTCTTCCAGAGAAATAGATGAGAGGAAATGCATAGTTTCCACAAAGTTCTTAAAAAGAAGCAGCAAATTCTAAGAAGCTCAGAGCAGTTAAGGAACAAGCTTCAAGCTAGAGAGGAGGGGACAGGAGAGAAGGAGGCATATAGGTGAGTCTATAGCTGGAACAACTATGCACAAGTAGGGAAAGATGGACACCCTGAAGAAACATTTCCTTGCCCCAAGTCAGACACTGAAGCCTCCTAAAGTCATATGTCCCTGTGCTCGTGTGGCAAAGAATATCTCGGGGACAACTTTATCAATTGTGTGGTCTCTGTTCCTTGCCTAACTCTGACACCAAGGGGTGAGGAGGGCTCAGGGAGATTAAAGTTGCCCATTGGTCCCATGGGATAAGGGGAGTAAATATTAAATTTTATCCTAGAAAATACGGTAAGTTCTGTTTCATGCTCATGAGTTTCTGGTTTGAGAGTCATGACCATTGTATTATTTTTCAGAGAAATAGATGTGTTTGTAATCACTATTTTCTCAGATTCAATCAAATTAATTTCACATTAGTAAAAAGAAAATTAGGACTCTAAGGAGGAACTACCTTTTATTCCAATTGGCTGTAAAATAGTCTGGGATTTAAACCCTGTGAACATTGACTGGATGTGTAATTATAAGCACTTAATTTATCTTCAGTCAATGGTGAATGGTTTGAATATAGTTAATTTGAAAAAAAAAAAGGAAAAAAAAACCCAGTCCTTACTTACTGAACACATCATACATAAAAAGCGTTGGTATTAGAAATCATTCTCAACCTTTCATCCAAACTGCCTATCACTTGTTTTTAGTATTATGGTGAAAAAGCAAAAATGAGTTGGACAGTTTTAAAGAGATTCCAATGATTCCCAAGTGCTGGGAGTCACTTCCCTGTTGAATTCCCACCTGGGCTGAAAAGCATCGACCAGTGCAGTCAATAGGATGTAACAGAAATGCTGAGGTGTGTGGTTTCCAAGTCTGGGTCCTATGAGACAAGGTAGAGCCCATATTGCTCTTTCTTACATTCCTTGCTCTAGAGGAAATAAGCTGCCATTTAATGGAGACCTTCAGAAATAGAAGGTCTACATGGTAAACAACTGAGGTCACCCACCAACAATTAGCCCCCACTCCACCTGCCATTAAATGTGCCATTTTGGAAGTAAATCTGCTCACCCCAGTCAGGCCTACAGATGACCGCAACCATGGCCAATATTTTGATTTAGCCCTTGGGCCAAAACCACCTAGCAAAAACTTGCTCTCAAATTCCTAATCTATTGAAATAGTCTAGGATTAAAAAAGAAAGAAAAAAAAAGAAACTTACTGTTTTTAAATCACTAAGTTTCAGGGTAAGTTGTTACATATCAGTAGATAGCTAATGTCAGACTCCATGAAACCATTCGTTCTCCTCAGAGCCCGTTTTATATTTTTCTCCTGTCAGTTTTCTTTAAACATAACTCTTTCTGCTAGAAGATTTTCTATTTTATTTCGGTACTAATGCTAAGGAAAGTATTAACTTGAATGATAAGATTTAAATACTAGTCCAAGTTTGTTTTAATTAGAATAGCGTAATTCCAGTGTTGAACAAGAACTTCAAATTACCTAGTGCAACTCTTTATATCTCCTTAAATCAGGAACTCAGGTGACTCCATAATTTCCCAGTAAATATTTGAAAGGTGAGGAAATAGATCTCTTCCAGCTTTGTTAGGTCTCTAGCTATTTCAATTATTCATCATTTACTGTTGGTTTCAGATTATAAACTAACCATGTTTCTCTGTTTCTTGCTTATCAAGTTATTGTATCATATTAATAAAATTTCATGAACACTGGACATCCATTGATGAAGAGAAAATATCTAAATCTTTACATATATCAATATATGTATATTGATATACACATAGGTATTTTTTCATTCACATAAAGCTCTTGACATTTATTGAACTCATAGTTGATAAGTCCCTGTGTTAAATTTTAGCTGTCAGTTCTTTTGTTTACTATATCCTTGCATCTCTTTCCTGGCACATAAAGCTGGGACTTCATGTTTCTTGTTTGTCAGTCTCATCCTGTTGATTCCATCTGAAGTGACCATTTTGATTTGAGATTAGTTATCCCTATCCATTCCACAAAACATTGGATTTTTTTGAAACGCCAATATATAAGAAAAAATTTAAACAGAGAAGGAGAAAGAGAAGAGAAAAGGAAGATAGGAAGAGAAGAAAGAAGTGTAGGATGAACTGGGAGAGAGGAAGAGGTGAAAGAGATATGAAGTGCAGGATTATTTTAATATCTGGAAATAACCTAAGTGTGTTAGCTTGGACCACCAGGACATAGAAAGGAAAATGACAGAAAGACAGTCCAGTAAAAAGCTTCACAACCAGCAGGATTGTCACTAGGTACAAACTGGAGTTTCTATGCTATATAAAGAGTTTCCTTTCATCCACCTGCCATGTTTTCCTCCTGTCCTAATCCAATCTCTAATTCTTTCTCTGAGAACATTATTCAAATGAGGCCTTACATAAAAATTTGTAATCTCTTGAATGTGCATGTGTAGGGCATTATGTAAATTTTCTCAAGTTAACAATTCGTATGTGAACCAAAAAGAACATTATCCAAAATTAAGAGACTAGTAATAGCCATAAAGGGCTGATGTCATATCAGCTTCTGTTTGAAGGAGTTTAAATACGAAGTTCATCATCTTATTTAACCCTATCTTACTTATGCAGTAGCTATAAATATCCAAAGGGTTAACTATCTCATCCAAGGTTGCCCAGCTAGCAGTTGGTATCAGTAGGAGCACAGCTTTTCAGCTTTTCAGAAAAGTCCTATTGGAGGGTATTGCTTATACCTAGTAGGAGAGTGAGCTCTCCATGAGGGAGGGCTTAAAAATCAATAGCCCTTGCTAGGAATTCCAGTGAGCTTCCTGCAGGGTGTCTTCGGGTCTATAAGAACAAATAAATGCATTTTATCCCTATGCCTTAACTTATAGTCTAAATTATCCAGGACTATAATTAGGAGCCAGTGTTTGTGGTTCCCTAAAAGGAAATAAAGAAGATGGAAATTAAACAGACCAAAATGAGAGGGGAAAAAAAAACAACAGTCTGGAGAGCATCCTTCTATTCAAAGAATCAATAAAGTTGGAGACATTAAGAAGCACGTAAAGTCAGGAGGCTAGGGGGAAGGAAAGAGGGGTGTGAAATGAATGCTGCAGAAGGGGAAATGTCAGCTACTTAGCACAGTATGATGCAGAGATAGAGGCAAGGCAGTGGCCGAGGCTGAGGCACAAACATCAGGTCATGGAGTCTCCTGCTGATTGGCTCACAGCACACTTCCCAGCACTTTAAAGAGAAGTAAAAGAACCTGAGCTTCTCTGAGCATCGCCTAGACACCAATAGTTCTGGTGACAAATACTGAGCATCATTTGTTTAAGTCATGTGCCTGGGAAAGCGCTCAACCTTTTATTCACACCCTCCATGCAATATATCTCACGTGTTGCCTATGTCCCGAGGGATTTTTACACTGGAGACAAGCAGAGCGTAACGCTCTCAGGCCAGTAGATGACAAATCTCAGGGACTATGGAACAATAGTTGCTTCGAGATATATAGTGTTACAAAGTGCTTGGGGGAAACATGAGTGTCTCCCCAAAGAGTGACCATTTGAGTAGCCTCTCCAAGTCTACACACATAGGAGCTTACCAGAGAGGAGTAAAGGAAGAGGAAACATTTTTGGCCATCATTTCATGTCTGGAAATAAACACGAAATCTAAATATTTTTAGAGCTATTTGAAGCAGATTCATTCAGAGTTCAGACTTAGAAGCAATTGGTATGCGTAATACTGAGAAATAATTACAATTTTCTTATGTTTATTCATAGTTATTCAATTATTTCTGACCTGTGAATGGTCATGTCACACCTTTAAACCCTTTGGAATTTCAACCAAATGAATGTGATTCCATTAAAAATGCTAAAAAAAGATGTGAAAAGTGTAGAACTAGAGGAAAGAATTAATGAAATGATGGCACACTACATAAAGAATAAAATTCCACATGTAGTGTGATTGACAAAGACAAAAAACAAACCAGAGAATTGAGAGTAGTTGTAAGAGAAAAGCAGAAGCAATGATAGTATTAAAATGTCTTTAGTTTATGTATTTATATTTTATATATATTTATAAAATAAATTACATAGACAATGTACACAATTTAAGGTACATTTATATACTGAAAGTATAGTGAACACAAGTGATATCAAACTATAACTTGAATCCTTGAAAGTGGTTTAGTAGGTTATTTAAAATATTTCATTTATCTAAGTCTGAAAGAGAAATGTTAACCTATTTCTCTAGGGGGATAAAGAGGTTCACTGATTTTTTTCTTAAATAGAAATATCAAGTAGCAGCCAACTGAAGAGGCAGTGATTTGCATGCTCTAAAGTAGTTTCCTAGAAGAAAAAGTCCCAGGATACATATTTTTTTCCCTGCTGCTTGTCACAGTATCTGAATTCAAGATGTGATGTGCTAAATTACACCTGACATAGTTTGAAAGTCTCATGTTGGAGCTTTGAGGGGAGACAAGGTTTCTGAATCTTTGGTCTTTTTGTCACCTCTTCTGGACGTGATTTCTATTATTCTGAAGAAGGGCGAGGGTTCCGGAAGGTATCTGCTTGACATGGTATTCATAGCCAGTGAAGCTCTGCTGTGTTCACATACTCAAAACTGCTGGATGTGAGTTAGACACGTGGACTTTACACACATGGGAACAGAGAGGGCATCTTTGGTGAGGTTAGGTTCTGTACAAGCTCTCGAATCTCAGAAGCTTAGAACATCACAAGTAAAATCTTTTGTCCTTGTTTCCTGGCTTGGCAGGGGATTTCAGCTCATAGCGGTCACTCAAGGAATCAGACTATCACAGAAGCCACTCTTCTAGACACTGGCATTCGCTGTTCTGGAGAGAACACAGCACTTGGGGGAGGGAGGGTCTTTTACTGATCTGAAAGCGATTCACCACTCACAACTCCAGAGTTGCTCACAAGGCCCTACCGACCGACAGGGCACAGGGAGTGCAGTCTTACTGTGTGGTCAGAATGCTGAGAATGGGAAAGACCTGAGCAAAACTCAACAAGAATCCTCCCTTCGGTGGCATTTATTTTTCACAAGGCAGGAGAAGTGAGAGGTACTGATAGCCAGGCCTTCAAAGATCATCTCCAAGAGATGGCCTGCAAGTCACAGGGCATCAACAATCAGGAGGAGGTCTAAAGGAGAGTCACACAATTTTAAGAGACTGGTGGGTCTGGAGGATAAAGAAAGATTAGAAGAATTAAATATGTATAGCTTGGATGAGCAGACCCGGTAGGGAGCAACAGTGGGTGGTAGAGGTGGACCTGGTAGCAAGCTAAAAATATCCACATGATGTAAAGAATCAGAAAGGAGGATTATTTAGCATGAAAATCAGAACATCTCACTAGATAGTCTAAAGATGAAGAAACAGGCTTTAGGATTATAGAACTGGACAAACTGCTAGCACTGTAAATAAAGAGAAGGAGGTAGAAGTCTTCTTGAATATTTTTAATTGAAAAGAGGGGAGAACAAAACCCAAACCAGATACTAGCAAGATTCCAGTTCCAGGGGCAGGTACCTATTTTGGGTGACATTTCTGAGAGTTTAGAACAATTGAAGCTGAAATTAATCCTGGTGTACTTGTCAAGGAGGAGCCCTCCCTTTGTTCCATTGAGGGAAGATTCTAGAACCTGCCTAGACATCAGTTTCAGAGTTCATTTGGATGAAAGTGTCAGAACGTCCCATAATTCGAATAATAATTCGAATAACTTCAGGCACCTTGGAAGCACCCAAACACCTTCCCAGCCTGGAAGCACAGGTTTCCTGCATGGAGGGACCCGCATGGTGCCACATGGAGAGGTCTCAGGCATTTGAGGGTCGTCATGGTGGGTGTCTCTGAGGAGGTGGAGTATAGATCTATGTCTTCTCTTTGCTTTGTGTTCTCATGTCAGAGATTTGCCTGACTCGTTCTGAAAAGCATAAAGTTGAAATTGGTAGTGGGGTGGGAGGGGCCACCTGTAATTGAGGGTGCAGGTTTTGGGGGTCTGCCAGCTGGTGCCTAACTTCTCCATTCCTACGTTAACATGAGAAGAATTCTGTCCCTTTATTTGAAAATAATCTTTATTGTTTTATTTTTGTTGAGCTAAGAGCGGTTTACAACACTACCTATGATTCCAAAGTAAAAGCTCACACTTTTTCAGATGAAAAACAACTCTTTTTCCTTGTCTATGTTTTTTGTTTTGTTGGTTTGTTTGTTTGTTTTAAGACTAGTCTCCCTATGTTTCCTGGGGTAGTCCCGATCCCACGGACTCAAGCGATCCCCAGCCTCAGCCTCCCAGGTAGCTGGGATGACAGGTGCCCGCCACTGCACCTGGCTGCTTTTTCGAAACCAGGTCTCACTATGTTGCTTGGGGTAGTCTTGAACCCGTGAACTCAAGCGATCCCAGACCTCTTGCACCCCAGCGCTTGGACTACAGGTGTGAGCCACCACGCCTGGCCTTGTCTGTTTTATACAAGAAGGATGAGGGGTTTTATTTAGTTGGTTTTGTTTGTCCAGATGAAAACTGCATATTTTGAGCATCAACAGATGATAATTTCCACCCAATAGAGGAGTGAAACAGGAAGCAGCTCACTTTAGATCAATAGGAAACTAAACTGACTCCCAGGGGGCTAGTCTGTGTGTCTGGCAGTTAGAGAAGGGTTGCAGCTCACCCCAAGGCTCACACCTGCCATGTGACATCAGAGGGAGGGACTTAACTGCACCGGTGCTGATGTCTCTGTCCACACTATTCTGAGGAGAATTTTACTTCCTAAATGCCAACTGCTACCCTCTACCTGGAATATCAACCCCTCTTCGCACCCAGCCTTGCACCAACTTTGACAGTTCTAAGCTCTTTTGAAAATCAGCTTTAAAGGTATTATTATTATTACTACCATTATTATATACAGCAAACAGCCTCCCTTCACATGCACCGCCTGATGAATGCAAGCAAATACACACATGTGTGCAGTCACCACTAACACCAGACACACTGTGGCCTCACCTGATGCTGGGGAAGGCCTATTTCTTTCTCCGAAGACTTAAGAGTTGTCTACTCTGGGAGAAAGGGCAATTTTTTAGTCCAAATCTGTAATGATGGGGGTGGGAGTGAGGAGGTGGGAAGCCATTTCTACCTCACCACAGGGAATCAGAAGGTGATCAGCTCTAGGGTAAAACAGAGGGAGGGTCTCAGGAATGTGGGAGGTGGAGGTGGCCATGACTTGCCGTTTGCAATATGGAAGGGTTGGTCAGGCAAGCCTTCACTGAGAAGTAAGACTTGAGGGGGAGGAGGGAGTTCCCCCAGGCTGCTATTGGCAGGAAGAGAGTTCCAGGCAAAGGGAACAGCCGAGACAGATCCTCACATGGGGATAGAGAGCAGACAGGGGGCCAAAGAGGTGATGGAAGAATCAAAGCATGTGGTGCGTTGGCAACCACCAGGGTCTCTGGCTCTAACTACCAGGACAGATGACAGTGTTGGGGGGGGCTGTTGGGGAGGGGGAGGTTTGAGCCAGCCAGGTCACTAGCCAAAGGGAGAGGTGACAGGTATGTGGGAGCCTTGGTTCAGGATCCAAAAAGACGGAGCCACAAAGGCCAGTGAGGGATGACTGATGTGAAGGGGCAGGTCAGAGGGCACAGACCTTCCAGGAAAGCAGCCAGGAGCCTGGGAGACAGGATGTGGTGTTGCTGAACTCCTGGCAGAAGTTAAAGCGCGAGGCACTTCCTTGAGCCTGAAGATGGCAGGCAGAAAAGTCCTTTTTTTGGAGAAGCAGCATTTTCCCACCTCCCCTGAATGAAAAGAGTATAAATAAAAGCAACTCCACCCACCCACATCTGGCAGGTTGCCAGCTCCTGTTCTGTGAGCATCTCAGGAGCTGTTCAGCAAGGGGCTGCATTCTGACAACAAATGCACCACGTCGCCTTGCAGTTTCCAGCACAGGTTCCCCCTGTCTTTGCAACACAGCTCCCTTTTCCAATGAATACCCCAAATTTAGACTAGTCATCTGATGAGTCAATCAAAACAAGTGACTTTCTCAATGCCTCCCTGTCAGTGTCAAGAAATTGGTTTCTTTTCAGTAAAACATGAAATTGCTTTATTAGTTGTGTATATAAAAATGCCACAAGATTTATATTCTTTCTTCACCACAGGCTTGGGTAACTCCCATTAGTAGCACTAGGAGCTGCAACAGCCCACGCCAGAAAAGAATAGGGGCTTCACAGGGGAAGGCAGTGATCAACAGCAGAGACACCCCATGGGATCCTCTCATTGACACTGCAGGATCTGCCTCAGTTTCTCCATCTGGCTAGTAGATATAGATTTAGTTTTCCCCTGTCCAAAAAGTTTAAGATAAGGATGAACGAAGAGCTCATACTAATAGTTACAAATGCATTGTGCTCCTACTATGTGCTTGGTACTCCTACTATGTGCTTGGACAACAGTTAAGTCCCTATGTAAAGCATGGACCAGTGACCAACACCATTGGCATCAACTGTTAGAAACACAAAGTCCCAGGCCCCCATCTGCTGAATCAGAATCTGTACTTAGTCAGATGTTCATCTTGCACACCAAAGTTTGATAAGCATGGTGTTACCTTTGTTTGACGTCTTATTTAATCTCTGTATCAGCTCCATGTGGTAAATAAATCATCCCAATTTCATTGGTTAAGGAACTGGGGTTCAGTCCTGATGTGAGTCGTTTTAAGTCAATTAAATGACAAAGCCAGGAGTCAGACTCAGGTATGATCCCAAAATATGGATGCTGTGTCCAATAATGTTTCACTATCTCAAGAAACATGTGACGAGGAAAATACAATTGGGAAGGGGGGAGTTCTTCGTCACCATAATGTTTAAAAGAAACATTAGCACGTAAGGAAGAAATAGCTCAACGCAGACCGGTTATAGCAGGAGATATTCTAGTTCAGGAAGGGAAAGCAAGCTTTCAGAAGATCAAAAATCAAGACCCTTTCCCTATGTACCTTGTAGAGTAAACACACACACACACACACACACACACACACACATGCACACATACCCCTTTCCTTAAGAAAACCAAACCCTGCTCAGGATGAATATGTATAATTAGATGTTCCCTGGGAGTGAGAAGTAGTAATTAATTCAGTGTTAAACATCACAATCTATTACTTGAACTCCATAGCAACCGTGGTTGCCAATAGAGAGAAAACAAAATTTCAGAGTCTATTTTTAAATGATTACATTGAAATTTTTGAAAAATGTGTAAAAGCTAATATGGGCTATTTTTAGGCTAAAACAATAGCCATTAACTCAGGGAATAAAGAAAGGATGCTAACAGACACGGGCACATGTCAAGAGAATTCACCAGAACCAACCTGAATAGAGGATGGGGGGGGGGGCGGGGGTCCTGTCGCTGCCCTGTGACACGCTCAGCCCATCCCTCGCCCTAGGAGAGGCACTGCGTTCTGCCCAAGAGGACACACATTCATAATTGCTTGAAAGACTTACTCTTTGGAATAAACTGAGCTATATTTGAATCCCAGTTTTGTCATCTAATGTGTTGCCTTAGACAAGTTGCTCACTTCATTTCCTTCAGTTCCCTCAACTGTGACAGGGGGGGAAATAATAGCTATCTCCTACGATTCTTCAAAGGAGTTGCTGTAAAATGTTTATGCTGGGCTGTTATGAGCTCAGTTCCCAGAAAGCAGATTCTGAGTTTAGCATGAGGGTAGCTATTGGAGAGTGTCCTTGGAGTCAACAGCTGTGGAAGACCAAGGAAGGAAGGAGCACTGGGCAGAAGGAGACTTCATACTGTGATAAAGACCTCAAAGCAGCTTGGTTGACCTCATGAGAGGGGCTAGAATTAGCATGACCTGACAGAACTTTATGGCCATAGGCTGAAAAGGCCAGGATATTTATCCCATCTTCATCAGGCAGTAACAAGAGAAGGGCTGTTCAGGGACTGGCATGACCATGGGTGAAGGGACTCTCTACTCTGAGGCAATCCCTAAAGGCATGAACTGTACTCTCAGCTGTTGGGCAGCCAGTCCTTTGAAGAGGGATCTCGGTGTCCAATCTCTATCTCAGCACATCCCCTCTAAACAGTGTTTGCTTTACTCCCTTTGCATAGTTGATCCTCACAGATATCTCTTACTCATAGAGATTTTGGAGTCCAGAATAAAACGTTATGATTTACATCATACCAGTATGTCTTTAAAAATAACTATTAGTAGTTTGTTGATAGATTCTGGGTTCTGAAAGCCATACTCATCTCATTTAAACTTCTCAAAAATTCTAGGAGGTAAATTTCATCTCCATTTTACAGCTGAAGAAACAAGTGCAGAGAGTAAGTAGATAGAGTTCTAACAAGCAGCTGAAAATGAAAGGAAATGATATTGGACAACTTTCAATGATACTTTTGGTCACACCATTTCTGTGCTTGTTAAACATCAACTCAATTCATCAACGGTTGAACAACAGAGGTGTCAAGGGAACTGTGTTCCCTTTCTCCCCATTTGTTGAGGAAAGTGACTCATGTATTTTGCCAACTCACTTATTAACCTTTATACCACAATGCTCCCATATTTTAAAGTGCAATCAACTCATGCTTCACTCTCCCCTCCCTCCTGATCCAAAAGAAAAGAACAGCTGGATTCCAAGATCCTAGAGCCCCTTTCATCTTGAGGATTCTTTACGAATAAGCCAACATATTATTTGATTTGGAATGATGTGCTTTGAAACAACCTTAGGATAAAGTTACAGTTCCTTGGTTGCAAGCAATGCTTAGCTTTGGCTAACTTACACAAAAGTGCATTTGTTGAAGAAGACTAGGATGTAGAGACTTGGTGGAAAACTGCTGGCTTGGGAACCGGCAGAACTATGCAGCCAATGGCTTCCTTCATGCAAGAAGTCTGGACAGATGTGGTCACTATAATTAAGAGTAGCCACTTGGACTCCCAGATACTCTTCTCACTCCAAATGGAAAATGTGAAGAGAAATCATTTGCTTGGGTACCCTGTGGCTCTACCAAAAAGAGGGTAGGAGAAGCGTGGTTCTTGGGTTTCCATCATAGATGGAGGCAGATGAACTCTTTCTCTCTCAAAGGCTACATAAACTGGGGAAATTCTTGGGTAAGCTTGGAAGGGAATGTAGTGGTGTTAGGAATCCCATGTGGGAAAGAAGAATGAGACAGAAGAGATTGATAGCGGTCTGTGAGGCCAGCCCACAAAACGGGGATCCTGGGAAGCATGTCCAGGTCCAACTTAAATGAAGTTAAATGTGATCAGAGAAATGGTTACAATGAGCAAATGAGGAAGAAGCAACCTGATTCCTAAGTGTAGGTGACATATAGCAGGGAGGATACATGATAACAGGAGAATTCACCTGTGGGGTTAGTTGGTCATATGTCTTGGGACATTCCAAAGAGGTTACAGAGGTGTGTCACAGGTGAGAGATGTGTGCTGACCACCTTCTAGTGTGTCAGAGGGGGTGAGAAAAAAGTATCTCTTGAGGCATATCTCTCAACCTGTGTACATGCCCCACATAGTGGTGCACTACAACGTGGACTTTCACATGCATTGCTTGCTCACTCATTCTTTGTTCACAAATCAAATCAACATTTTCTTTATATTCTAATGTTCTCTGAATCCTTTCAGGACTTTCCTTCCCAGATCTCTGGGTCTCTCCATGGTTCTTAAGCCTCCTATTTATATTTGATAGATTCCTTTGGAAAACAGGAAACTTGACAAATCAATCCAGAGTATCTCTTCAAGAATTTACCAATTGCTTCATTACCAAGAGAATTATGGTGTTGCATGCCATCTCCAGAAAGTGAGAAAATAACTGGTAAATAACCCAGTAATCTGGGTAGAATGCTATTCCACAAATACTCCTAATAATCAGAGTAGAGGAAATCAATTAATTTCCCAAATGCTGTAAATTCAGAGAAACTGAATTTACAAAACAAATTCAATAGAGAAATTCAATAGAGCTGACACATTGGCCAATTGTGTGAAATAAAGCTTTTCTAAAGTTAACTACTTAGATTTTTAACCTTCAGACACACTACAACAAAAAGTATTTTCAATCATACTTCTGTAGGAGTTCTAAGAGAGTTCTCTTACAGGATTTGAAATTTGGTTTTTGTCAAGAAATCCCAGAGGGATTGTTACGTGTGCTTTATGCTGCTTGTTTCTTATCTTTAGACCAGCACAGAACAATGACTAAGTCCAGTCTTAGGGCAGATGGACGGCTTTCCAAGGTGATGAATTAACAAGGGTTAGAAACAAATCAATAAATTCCTCTTAAACAGCCATCCTACTCTCATAACTCTGAAATTCAGAATTCACTCATTTAACGCAGCAAAGAGAATTCAACCATAAGTTTGCTATTCAGCCATCAAATCTGATGAGCTTGCCTGCCTTGCAGGAGATGACTGGCTTTTCTACCTGCACAGGGAGCCAAATGCCTGGCCATATCCAATTTTACACAGTCACTAGGTACTTTGCTTGAATATCCAGGTCACTTCTGCCATCCCGGAAAAATATCCATCTACCTAAGAGGTCACTTGGGAAGTATTCCTATTCAACTTTCCCCCCTCCTAGTAATTCTAAGATCATTTTTTTCTCAGCAAAGATGCAGAAAAAAGTGGCAATAAATAGATAGATTGCAAATTTTTATATGCGGAAAAAGGAAAACCACATTTGGTGAAAGCCTACTATGTGCCAAACACTGTGCTGGATGCATGATATATTATTCAGTCATTGCCGGAAGTCTGTAGGATGCTGTGTTACAGGATACAGGATTATTTTTACTGAGTGGACATTTGGAAATGGCAGTAACTTGCCTGAGATTCCATAGTCTGCAACTGGTAGACATTAGATGACCTTGACCTCAGTGCTCTTGAGTCTTCCCCCAAGGCATTTCCAGTCAGTCATAATTTGACAGTGCCACAGTTCCCAAATCAGCCACTGGGAGACTGTCATGTCAACACAGCCACCATCACCCTGAGTTGTTGGAATGGAAATGTGCCATATGTTCTGAATATAGATAGGGTCAAGATTTTCATTCTCACTGAGCACACGGCAATTAAATAACTCCCTGAAAGCAAATGACGGAAGATGAGCTTTGGAGTATTACTGAGTCTCTTTATAATGAATGCAAAAACTAACAGGAGTTGTAAATTCATATTGCAATCACACCATCCTAAAGGTTAGGTATGAAGGCCAAATTACTTTCATCAGACACATTGCAAAATATTTAAAGAGAAGCACATGTTGCAGGGTTTAAATAAGACCATACATCAAAACTGCATTTTGTTTCCAGGCTGATAGCAAATATAGCAAGCCAGATATTTCTTTTTTACATTTATTTAAATAAATGCACACTGGAACCTGTAATGAGATGGATTCTCTTGAGCTCTTTCATCATCTAGTACAGAGAAAATATATAACAAATCGTTGCTGACTAAAAATGATCAAGTGAATGAATGAGAGTCTGTTTCCTTATTCAGAAGCCAGAGGACAGAACAGAAGCTCTCAAAGAACATGGATGGGAAAGAGAAAACCTGACTTCCATGGCTAACGAGTTGGGGAGATCATCCATACCCTCTGACTTTTTATACTTCACCAAGTGAAAGGTTGAAAAGCCTCATCTCATTCTATGATGATGATTCCACAATATCAAAACTCAGGTATTCAGATCATTCTCATTCTCTGCTGTCTTTCTAGTTACCCAATGATAGGCATTTAACATAAATGTGGCTTAGAAAGAATTGTGATGCTTAAAGTTAAAAACAATTACTCTCTTGTAAGAACAGCTTACTTGCAGGTCCTCAAGAATATTCTCAAAGGATAGAATTCAAGCCTTTATTGAATATTAGTGACCTTTGGAAATGTGACCCATTTGCCAGCCCCATCCTTTAATTGGGGATAGTGAGAAAGAGGGTGACATTGCTGAGGTTAGTACCAACTAGGGTCTTAGTATCTCTGGGTTTCAGTTTTATCCAGATTGAAGCAGGTAAGTCTGGGCAAACACCGTCGCAGGAAAAAAAGCAAATATTTTTCCAAAGGAAAACTTTTCCAAATTATTTGATGTGCCTGCTTCCTCTAAAGATCAGAGTAGGGAAGAGATAGAAACTAGAGAATTAAACAATCCTTCCTTTGGCTCACTTCATAATACCTTGGTTTTGAGAACAGTAAGTAAGATGAATCTAACATTCCTGGAAATGCTTCATGGCAGCATGGAACCTTAGCCCTAGAGCAACGACTTCAAGTGAGGCAGTGAACTTCCCCCATCAGTGTTGAAGAAATAAGTTGACTTACTTTGCTAAAGAAGGACTTGACCCAATGAGTTTCCTAGGAGTTTTAGGGATCCACAGTCTGTCATGAGACGCCTTCACTTTTGGTTGTATTGTATACAATCCGTTATCTCAAATGTCACCACTAATGAGAAACAAGCACCGTGTGAGGGTTTCTTAGAGCATTATGCGCAAAATGGTCTTTCAGATAGAGCAGCTACCATTTGGCAAAACCATTTTCACTCTTTTGAGGTCTGATCAATTACCTTTGTGAACAGCAATTTCTAAGAGAGAATTTTGTCCCAAGAAGAATCAAGAATGAACATATGTGTAAGAAGGCATTCCTTTCCTACAGCTTGCACTGTTTCTCATTCATGTCCTAATTTGCCTTAACATAGGAATCTGTCTTAGCGCAAAGTTCAGGGTAAGCAAGTATGCATTCTCTCCGGAGAGGTTTAAGTTGAGTAAGGTCTTAAAACCCTTCCCCAGGTGGAAGATTATCAACTCATTAGAGCGAGACCCTACCAAGGTCCCTGGACTTCCTAGAGGCTGTAACAGAGTGGGCTTTTGGCCATCTCATCCAATATTGCTCAGTCTCCAAAGGCAGGAGTGCAGACAATCTGTTCTCAGCATGGCCTTTGATAGCCATGCATGATTCAGAACCCTGACCTGAGGCCCCAGGTCTTAGATGGGCAATGTGTGAAGCCAGAAATAATCAAAAGAAAAATCAAAGCACCACAGAGGAGCTTGTGATAAAAGCAGGCAACTCTATGGAAGATTTGGTAGAATCAGTGTTGGATTATGTTCACTTCTGAAGGAAAATTCTAAGGGCACACTAGAGAACTTGGGGACTTTTTAAATAAAACGAATGATTACAGGACACAAACTGTCCCACACAAGGCAGATGGATGGCTTGAAAAACAGGAGGTTCAATGATAAGTCACAAAGGAGGAAGTCATTGAAAGTCATAGTGGGTCAGAGAAGCTGAACAGAGAAAATTGTCATATAACTTTGGGGTTCAATATATCCTTAGGTGTTTCTAATTCTCCAGTGGAATGAGTTTCTTTGTACTACATCATTCAGAATTGAGGAAGTAAATGAAACAATTTGCCTTGTTCTTTCAGGAAATAGCCTTCCCTCCTATGCTTTTTCTTAAATATTGTTTTCATCCACAGAGCCATCCATTGCTTCTTTAACAGCTACCCTCCACTGCACATGTAAACACATACACGTACTCTGTTCTCAGTCATATCAGGATGTCTGAGTGTTTTTTACTAAGTGATCAGAATTCAATGTGCTATGTGTCTTCACCACCAACCTGGGTTTTTCTGTTTTGCTATTCATTCTTGATTTTTGTCCTTCAAAGTTTGTTCCATGTAATTTGAAGCCATAATAGATCATATTTCATTTCAAAAGGGTAGAAGAATTTTAATTATAACAAGGAATCCTCTCTTGGGGTTCAAAAAGATGCATCTAAAGCCTCAGTGTCACAAGTATGTCACTGAGAGAAGAAAGTAGAATGCCTCCGCATGACTTCAGAATAAAACACCATCAGGTCGGTCAACCTGGTCCTCAATTGCTTCTTTGATCAACCACAGATGTTGAATTACCTAAAAGGTGTTTTAGGAAGAAATCCAAGTTTGCACTGGAAAAAATGACCTACTTATTCCTAAGTTCCTTAGCTTTGCCAGTAAAGGAAATCTCCCTGCAGTGAACACATGCCAATAAATATTCAAGGCTAAAACAAGACTCTGGTAAGTCTGGTAAGTCAAGTAGACAAGTCATCTGTGGCTGGGACAGTTCCATGGGTTCCTTGATAGCAATTCCCACTAACCTTATTTTATGGTGAGGGAAAAAATGTGTGGAGAAATAGGATGCAACCAGTAACACAGTAAGACATGAAATATTTTAAGGTTTAAACACAACAACTATAACAAAGAATGCTAAAGAGCAATAGGTAAATCAAATACACTAGCAAATTTCTGTATTCTTACCACTGTAACCAATATGTTGTAGAATATTTTGTTTCAGCCTTTATATTTGCTTTATTCTATCATAAAGAAGAAAGTTAAGTTGGAACTGAAATACAGGAAAGCACGAACTCTTGATTTGCAGTAGAAACATTTAAGGCATTAATAAAATTAAATAGGAGGACAAATATGGAACTGATAATAGATAAAGGGGCAAGGCTTTAAGAGAATGAATGTTCTAGAACTTCATAGGAGCTAGACTGTAATCACTGACACATTGGATGGTTCTCCTAGGCTGAGGGTAAGACAGATTTCAAGAAAATGTTTTGTGATAGCATTATACTACTCTTTTATATAGAGCTATAATTTATTATCAATCACCTGGGAATTCTATGCCTTGTAGGAGAGACAGTATCTTTTCAGCATTAGGATTCCATTATTTAGCATGTGGCCAGAAGTTAGTAAATTTAGTTGAATGAATATGTACTTCCACTGAGTTCTCCAAACTTACACTTCACAATACAGCTTAGTTGCTTCCTCTTATCCCACATTAACACAACATGAAAAGCTATAGGAGACAGGAATGAACATTCAAATCCCAGATGGAGCTGATGTGGCAGTAAATACAAGAAAAGAAGGCCAAAACATTAATAGACAACCTATGAAATAAATCTGCAAGTACAATATATAAAAACAACAAATTAAGGAGTAAAGAGCATATGAAATACCAAGTTAAAATAAATCAGAAGTGACACCCTTTCACTAGAGGATGGAGAGAAATTGGTTGGATTTATGTGTCATCTGTTATAGAAATAACTTCATATATATCACTGCCATCAGGACTGTTTACCAACAGAACATGGTGTTGCATTTCAATACTCTAGATGACAGATTTTAGATTTTGAAATTTGCACCATCCTGTGTACATGCACACACTCTCTCTCTCTCTCTCTCTCTCTCTCTCTCTCTCTCTCTCACACACACACACACACACACACACACACACCCTTCCAAACAACACTCAAAAATTCCGCTGGCTGAATTTACTACGGACTATTTAGCCATTTACTTAGCTATGGACTATTTAGCCATTTACTTAGCTAGACAGACAAAACCCAAGTATTTTTTAGAACTTTCTTTTTGAATTAACAGTTTGGAGCTTAGAAATGACATTAAAATATGGTTACTCAAGAACCCTATCAACATCTCCTCCCCCAAACATTGCATTCACTAAAGTGATTCCTCCCCAGATATCTTTGTTGTCCTCTAGTCGACTAGTTCTTTCACATTCTACATGCAATTTCATCAAATTTACCCACCTTCAAGATACCCCCAGAGTACGATCACTTCTCTCTACTTCTGCCCTAGTTCAATTTACTATCATCTTTTATCTGAATTGCTATACTAACCACCTACCCTCTCTCCTTTCACCATATTCCTCCACAACTTATTCTCAACCTAACAGCATGAATCCTCTTAAAGTTAATATCTGATCACTGTTACTCTATTTCCCTTCACTTTACCTCCGGCAGTTCTACTCAACACCTTCCACTCCTGTCACTCACACTTCCCTGATAACTCCCTGAACATTCCAGGTGTACTCTGTGCTGTCGAACTCTGCTGACAGCGACTTACTCTCACCATTTTCAAGTTGTTGCTCAAATGTTTTTCTAATGCAGCATGTTTTCAACTATACAAATCAAATCCCAACACCCTCCTACATTCCCAATTTTTCTTATATGACAGCATGTTCTGTGTTGTTCCTATATACACTTTTCTAACTCACTCCAAAAAGGCACGCTCCATAAATTCTCATCTATTTTGTTCACCAGCATATTCCAAACATAGCATAGAGTAGCTTCTCCATAAACATTTGTTGAAGAAATGAATGACCTTGCACTGAATGCATGATGCTCCTGGAAATGACAGGCCTCTGTGAGGTCAATTTCAGAATGAAACATTTAGAAAATACATTTAAAGATAGTTAAAATCATTGTTGTAGGTCAAATTTAAAATACTACATAGAACTCTAAGTAAAAGTTCTCTTCTCTTGGAAATACAGGAGAAATTTTAGATGAAAAATAGTTTTAATTTTTCTAAGTAGTTTCTATAGTATAAAATATTTTTAGAAATTCCTTAAAATGGAGAAAAATATGTTTTTCTTTACCCTGAAGGAAAATACTGTTATGTTCTGGTGCAGAGATTTCTCAGATTCAGCGGTCGATGGCACATGGGCTGAATGCTGGGGGTCCTGGAAGAATGAATTACACATCATAGCATTCAAACATAGACAGTGTTCTAAGACTTTATAGCACCCATGTGCTTTCCATGTTAGTCTTTCATATACCATGACATGTGCATTTAGATCTTATTGCTTTCTTTATATTGATACATTAAGAATGTAAGCCTACTAAACAACGAAAGTGTTATATCACTGCCACTAATGGAAAACTTGCATCACATATCATAAATAGAAGAGAAAACAAGAAGACATTCAAAGGAAACAAATGTTTTCCTCCTGGTTAGATGCTGTTGTTGCCCGATGCTTTGAATCTGATGCTATTCTCTTTGTTGTAGAAGGAGAACTTTGAATGTTATTTTTATATCATCAGAAGATTATAAAGGGATAAGTATCTCACTGTGTGAGTAATTATTATTCTGTTGTCTAGATTTCCCCAAAAATCACCTCTTCTGTGATGAAGCCCATAGGGTGATCAATGCAAGATTTTAGTTCAAAATCTGGACTTCAACGAAGACCCATCCTATTCTGATTCTACAGCTTTGAGCTAGAGACATAATATCTCTGAGTTTCATTTCCCCTCATCTGCAAAATGGGGCAAACAGTGCCATTTTTGCAGATTGGTGTGACAATTAAATCATAAACTAGGTGGAACCACCAACCAGGTGCTTTAATATATAAGTTCCCTTTTGGGTCAATAAAGATTAATATCAATGGCCAAAATTCTCCCTGTAAAACTACTCATGAGTCCCTGTCTGGGATTTACAGTACCAATTTACAGGTATATGGTTTAGAGCTTGTAGTTGACATTTACATGAATATGAGCTTGAGGGAGGGAACTTGTTAAGGATATTCTTACCTACCATGCCTAGTCAGTTTTGTATGGAGAGTGGCAGCAAACAACAGTTCAAATAAGGTTGTTTGGGAACAAGGATGCTCTCAGTCTCTACAGCTAAAAATGTCATCTGCACCAGAGAAGTTTCAGGACCTAAAACTTGGCTGGGCTGACATGCTTAAGAACAATTCATCAAAAACTGGGGAAAATCTGCAAAGGTCACCACTAACTCATCAAGATGATCCAACATCTCTAACTCCTTTATTCCACTTTTCACCACCTTCTTCCACTGTGAGAATCATGGTCATTTCAACAGGATGAAATTAGCATTGGGTTGGACACGCCCACCTGCGTGAAAGCATGGCAACGAGGGCCTGATGTATGTACATCTTTATAGTCACACAGTGATTAAAACAGTCAATTAAAATGGTTTGAATAATTCAAAGAATTAAGCAGGAAAGCAAGTAATATCTGCAAACTGGGGAAGATACAATTACTTCTTCATAAAACCCTACTTTTAATTCCACATCTTGCAAAGATGACAATAAATATTCATGTGTTTTGCATTTTTAAAAGACAAAAGCTAGGGAGGAAAATGCAGACTACTGTGAAAGTCTGTGGTTTAAATTCTCTTTTTAAGACTTTATAATAACCTTTATCTTGTTTCATTTTCTCTCTTAATCAGTATCATGGGACTTAACTACTTAGTTTAAGTTTCATTTCTTATTTCTTTGGCTCATATACTCATTTATTCCTTTACATTAGAATTGATGAGGAAGGGGTAGAAAAGTGAAGACAGGGAGATGCTTTGAGTGTCATCTCTTATGAGAGAAGTTAAATTTTGTTTTCTTATTTGGATTCCAAAGAGAGATTGTTAGACTTGAAGGTGTGGGAGGTGAAGAAATCTTCTTTGAAAGAAAACAGGCTTATTCATTCAATAATTATATCTGTTAGAAGAGAAAGGAGCACTAAATAAACAAGACTACTGGGACAATTAATTAAGTATTTGGAAAGGAAAAAAATCAAGTTGTATCACTCTTTACCCTAGAACAAAAATAAATTTAAGTTGAACTATGATTTAAATGTTTAAAAAGGTGAAAATGAACAAAATATTCTTATTTAGCTGATTTTAGTATATCAAAAAGAAGACATTACAGTAGAAAACAATATAGACTTGTAAAAAAAAGGATACAAATGCAAAAGAGCTGGAGAAATTCTTTTATAGTCTATAAACATTACTGTAAACAAACAATACCTAGAAAGTGTCCATATTAAATGAAAAAATCCCATCTGATATTGGCTAAGGGACATGAACTAGTAATTTGAAGAAGAAATAAAAATGAATACATAGCTTAGAAAATAAAATTTCTTATTGGTAATGAAAATAAAGTGATAGCTTTTGGTCCTGGTCAAGGAGGAGTAAGCATAGTCCACCCTACTTCTGATAATCACAACCAGAACTTTGGGCCAGAATAAAGGAACTATCAGAAGATTTCAGAAGGTGATGGACAGAGCGCTGACCAGGCTACTGATGAAGGGAGCCTGGACTGTGAGGAAAGTGGCTGGGTTTGCTTTGTTTTCTACATGTCCCAGCCTGAGTGCCCAGCTCTAGCCAGTCCAGCAGTGCCAGGGCTGTCCACCACTCAGGGACACCAGAGGGCTCAGAAAAATCTCAAGAGCCTGCTTCCTCCCTCCTGAGCACTGAGAAAAGGAAGTTCCCCTCAAAGGAATCCCCATTATCCTACCTGTCCTATTAAGACCACCAAAGGAAGAGGACTTCCCCAACCGCACAACAGGACAGCTGTTGCACACAGACTGTGTGTGCCCCTTTCTTTTCCTCTCCCCCTTAAGTCCATCCACTGAGGTCTTAGAGTGGGAGCCCTATTCATCCATGTCCTTTCCACAGGGGGCAAATACTGGTAAAGAGGTGGAGGGTCACCTCTCCCCCTGACCTGAATGCTGCAGAGGGAGGAGCAAAGTTCAGTGAGACTAGCTATACTCTTCACCAAGGGAATAGAAGGAAAGGCAGCTACTCTACTTCCCTCCTCTCTCTGGCTAGAGTGGAGAGGATTGCTAAGAGGGAGCTGGTGAAAAGGATTCCTGAAAAAATTCTTGAAAGGGATTCAGATTCACTCTGAGTGGGACATGCAAGAAATCAGGCAGAATCAATACAGCAAATGCTTTGAGAACTGAACTGTGTACATCACAGTTTCAGAATGGCCCCCCAATAATGTACAGGTCGGGTGGACCAGGACAGAGAGCACTTTAAAGACTAAGGCTGAATTGGCATTTGAACCACAGCCTTCATGATCACAGGTACAAAAGTTCTCAACAAAATGTGAATGTGTGTATATAATATAATGTATCATGACCAAGTAGTCTCTTTCCCCTTAAGATTAAAAAGGTTGGCTTGATAATCAAAATGAATAAATGCAATTGGATATATTTATTATCTAAAGAAGAAAATCCACATGATCATATTGAAGAAAAAAAAATCTCCAATAAAACTTAATATCCATTCTTGCTCAAAACTCTCATCAAAGTAGAAATAGAAGCTCCTGAACATGATAAAAAAAATAAAAATAAAAACACAAAAGTAACCTGCGGCTTAGACAGCATTTCTGTGACAGACTGAACATTATCTCCCTAATTTCAGAAACAACACATAAGAATGGAGTGTTCCAGTTTGTACAACTGGGTAAGCAAAAATCAAAAGCAAAAACAGAAAAAAACAAGTTTGGAAGGAATATATAAATGTTTTCCTTCATTACTGGGGCCAAAGACTTCTTAGACATGCCATCAAAAAGATTGCTATGATTCATAAGACAGGGCTGACAAATTATATACTATGAAAATAAAACAGTTTGTTCTGTTAAAGGCACTGTTAAGAGACTAGAAGGACAAGTTACAGGCTGGGAGAAAATATTTGTAAATCACAAGTCCAAGAAAGACTTGTATCCAGAGTATAGAAAGAATGCTCTGAACTCAAAGTCAAAAACTAAGCAATCTAATTAAGAGCAACCCACCAAATATAAACAAATGGCAAATAAGTGATGATAAAGATTTCCAAATCACTAGATTAGGAGCATGCAAATGAAAGCTATGAGAAGACCATCACATCGGCTAGAATGGCTAAAATAACAAAGCACTGACCACACTGGGTGTCACAAGAGAATTGTCATCATGGCTGGTGGAATGTGATAAAGTCCCACCATTCTAGGAAACAGTCTGCCAAGTTCTTCTAAACAGAACCTAGTGACTGAGTCACCCTCATATATAGAGGTAACTGGGGTCCCGGGACAGTATTCTACTAACCAGGTAGCCCCATGTGGGTGGTTCAAACATCCCAGTCCACACTCCTCTTGCCTGTTTAAGGTGCAGTTTACATCACTTACATCATTACGTCACTAGCTCCATTCTTTCATAATTCTGCTACCTAGCACATGTGAGGTTTCATGGGAGGCAATACCAGAGTACCTAGACTAACCTGAAGGGTAGCAACATCTAGACAGGAGGAAACCATCGCATGCACATGAAATCCGCAGGGCACGAGGGAGAATTGGGTAGCGCCTCCAGGAGAGGCCAGTTTGGAGGGGTGAGCAGGGCATTTGCGTGGGGGAGTTAGCATCATCAGTCTCATCTCTTCCACTCCCAGTTCAGCTGATTTTCTCCTCTATAATTTTCTCAATTGGCTCCCAATTTTGTTCCATGAGTCGTTTGGATCATTACGGGTTTTTATTTCAGTTTCCTCTGCAGTGAGCCCTATCAGCAGCCAAAGAGTGACACAGAACCAGGGAACTGGTATCCAAAAGAACAAATCGCGGCTCAGTTCACAAACAGGTTGGCAAAATGCCGGCCTCCGAAGGAAACCGTCAGCCAAAATATTTATCAACAGGATTTTAATTCTACGTTTGATTTAAATTTCTGCTCAGCTGAGTGTGTGGTAAATCGAGCTGGTTAACTCTAGAATCCTAATCAAAGGACCTTCAAAGCAGCAAGACAAATATTTGTGTTAGCATTTCAGTTGCCAGCCACTGACAGCACACCTTCAGACACCACTCCGAGTCCTTGGCAGTCCTTTAAGAAGTCTTTCAGGGTATTGGATATCAACTTTTTGCACGATGCTAGTTGAAAGTCCCTATATCCCCAGAATGTCCCCTGTATCCCCAGGACTTCTAGAAACCAAATTCTGACTTGATTGTGACCTGATCTTGTTAGGAACTGCACTTGGAGTTGTTTTTCCAGTAGTCACGGTACAATAGCCATCTATACTATCTCAGGGGGACTGTCAGGAGAGTCTCTATCTTATATGGGACCAGCTATTATGACATCACCTTAGATAAACTGCTCAAGGAAGGAAGCAGGGTGTTTTCCTTCCAACTTTTTCTGCTGTTTCCATCCTGTCGACACCCACATTCTGTTTCTGAACAGACTTCATCCCTAACCTGTCACTGACTCCTAAAGAGAAGTGTCTTTTTAGACACTAGCTAGAATGGTGTCCTTCTAGCTCCTGAAACAAGTGGAGTGAGACAGACAGACAAGGGTTCTGAAACAAATTGAGGCCCACTCCCTGCTTCTCTGTTTAGGAGTAGATGGAATGAAACACTAGACCTAGAAGGGTCTTCTTAGAGACTCCTGGCCAACTCGTGGGTTCCTCACTGGAACGGAAATGCAGAATGGCATCCTAGGACAGGAGAGGGGTGAGAAAGTCCAGTGTCCATCTGTGCTTGGTGGCTATTTTTGCAGAGAATGGGAATGGGCCTCAGGGTCCAAGATACTGAAAAGAAATCTCTAATTGGGTCAAGGAGAACACACAGAGGAAGTCAACAGGACCATGAAGATTAGTGGGTACTGGAGCTCCAGCACCCACATGGGTTCATTTTCAAGGACCATCAAGGTAATGATGAAAGATGTCCCCTTCAGGGACAGCCAACAGGGAACCAAATAGCTGAACAAGAACCGGACTCCCTTCCCCGAGTGATGTGCAATTACTTCTATAATCCCTCGGAACGTAGGGACCATATTGGAAAATGACATTAAGAGACTTCTTGAGAAGGAGAAACACATATTTGAATTTTGAATGGACTGGATTTAAATTCCTAATTGACCATTTATACCAAGATGATTGCATGAACCCAGATTCATATTGGAAGCCATATATGACACAGTTACCTCCCATGGGCAAACTGAGACTCATTCCCATCACCACTGAACAGAAGTGAAGGCTGAGAAGTAAGTCACATTCTTCCATTGACAAGTAGTTCTATCCTCTGATATCTGTGCTTTTATTGAAAAACTTAAGCCATCTACTACCTTAACAACCACATGAAACACTTGATGAAGCGACTCATTTGAAAAGTACCCCACATTGCAAAGAACCAGAGACAACACTGAAGGATCAGTATGTATGGATCAGGCAAAAGAGACCTGTGACACCAGAACTTAGACTGGTGCCAGTTGTCATCCCTTCACCATATGCTGTGGGAATTTGGGCTGCCCTTAACCATCTCCATTTGCCTGTTAGTAAAAGATAAGTAAAATCCAATAATATTAGTCATAAAACATACTGGGAAAAAAGGATGAATGATAATAATTAGATTCAGGGGGAAAAATCTAATCTCTATCGCCCCCATCTCCCCACACCATGGCCAATATGACTTTTAAAACTTTCTGGAAGGAAAGGATGTTGTCTGGCAGAAACTGAGGGAATCTGCAAATGATTTCTGCAGAAACGGAGTGAGCTAGGCCTTGCTATTTGACTTAGATATGCTTATTCCTTCATCAGATCCATTTCTCTCCACGCAGATCATAGGAGTTGTCATTTCTTATTTACATACCCCAATTCCATCAAATAAAGAGCATGAAGCGATAGCAGGCACACAGAAAAGGGGGTTCACATTGAAAGTTGGAGCATTTACTAATCAATTGGACATACTTCAACTACCTATTTAAAAGATGAAGTCATGTGTGTTGACACTAGCCATGATGAAAATTAGTTATTTTCTCCCCTGCTACTTAGTGGGCTATTGGAACAGGCCACACTTTATATTTCTGAACTGAAATTTCCAGTGAGATGTTACCCTGGTCCAAGCTTTTTGATCTCACTCAAGTTCAGTTTTCAACTTTGCAAAATGAGGCTAATGAGTTCTCCTTTGTGGGAGTGCTGTGAAGGAGCAATGTCACACAGCGCTTGGGATGTGAGCTTAGCACCTCATAAGAGCCACGGCCACTCTGTCCTGGGTCACATTGTGACTCTCTGTCCTAGTTACCCCGGCCCTATATTGTTAAAGGAGAGTAAGGGGCTTTCTGTCAGGACAAAGAGTATGAATAATTTCTCTCTGACCTGGTCTAAGTATCTCCTGAATGCACACACACACACACACACACACACACACTCATGCACACACACACATGCACACACAGAATAGTCCTTGACTAGAGCAGTGGAAGACAGGGAAAGCTTGGAGCAGGGGATCCATAAAACAAGCAATAAAAAGATACAGGGGAATCAATTACGAGAGTATTTTTCTCTACTGTTGGTACCACCTCTGCCCACACATGCCCGTGCCCAATCTGTGTTCTAGTTACAGAGTGTACAAATGTCCCCTTACCCTCTAGGGCCTCTGTCCTGCCTGCCATGAGAAAGGCAGTGGCCAAGAAAGACTGATTCTACCCACTTCCTCACAATATGCACTTGTAAGGAGCCAAGGCACAGGGCAACAAGAAGGGCAGGAAGGACAACAAGAGAGAGTGATGCAGCCAAAGAGGCCGGGACTGAATGAAAGCATGAATCATCCAGCCACTTTATTGTCCGCCACAAGTCCATTTATAGGTTCCAGACAAGGGAAAGAAGAGGCTCAGGCAAAATCAGATTAGGTAAAACATTAGTTCTTGTGGGATACTTGGGGGCAGGGGAGTCACTTATTAACTTGCTGTAATCTGTAAGGAAGTTCTCTAAGGGTAAATGTTGGAGGAATAGAGATACCACTTCTGAAGATCAATCATGCCATTCCGTCTTCAGTGTTCTGAAGACAGATAAGAGTGGAATGAAGTTTTCTTCATTCCCAGCATGAGTCCTGGTCGGTCAGCTCGCAGCTTCTGGCATGCAATAAATAAAATCTTTTCAGAAAAAAATTAAAATATGTCTAAGAAAAATTTTCCACTCCTCTCATGTTTCCTTTAACACGATAGACATTTAATAAGATGGTGCACAAATGTGTGATGAATCAACGCAATAGTCACTAGAGTTGACCTGAGACTATTGGTTCACATTCTTCTTGTTCAAAAACTACATACCGATAGTGGCAGAACCTGAACACTGATTTGATTTTGATTCCCTTTGGGATATTTTAAAAAGTCTAGTTGTTGACAGGCTTTGTCTTTCTAGTTTTGGCACAAAAACTTCATCGTGGTGAATTCAAGAACTAAGTCATTCTTCATTATTTTTTACTGAAATGGGATAAACCTCTTCAGTTTGTATCTTTGATTCTACTCTCAGTTCTAGAAGGTTAACTGGAATTAATGAAACACTTGAAGCCTGATAGCACGGAGGTCAAGGATGCAGGGATGGAACCAGACTGCCTAACTTGTAATTTATACGAGCTGTGCCACTTAAGGCAAGGCACTTAACCTTTCTGTGCCTTTTTTCTATATGCAAAATAGGGAAAATAATGTACTTACCTTATGGAGTTATTATGAGCTAATGCATGTAAGTACCTTAAGAAGTACTTGGCACTTAGTAAGCATGTATTCCTCAAGAAAGTCTAGTGTGATTTCCAGCAACCAAGAGGCATCTTTAGCAAAAAGTCTCTGCAACGAGTTGATGCCTTTCTCTTTACCACCTGGATTTCCAACATTCCTGATGGAATAAATTAACAGGACTCTCCTGATCCCCCCTGTTCAACTATCTGAACTTTTTCTTTTTCCCTTCAATAGCTGGGTTCTATCTTCAGACTTCCATATCTTCCAGTTTCCCTATCACTCCAGTTTCTCTGGCATAGCCAATGCCTTTATATCTCATTCTGGGTGATAAAAAACTGTCTCAGCACATATACAGTAAGAGAGGTGGTGAGAACTTGGCTTTATTCAGGAGCTGGACAAAGGTAACAGATTAGAACTTAGTAGGAACAGAGAGAGAAGGTGTGACAAGGACAGAATAAACTGTCTGCTTCGTGAACTTACACAATAAAAAGACACTCAGCTTTCTGCCTGGTTAAGAGCCAGTAAGGAAGTGAGAAAGCATCTCCTCGCTCCTTTCACACTGCTGAGTGGCTTCAGATGGCAGGCTGCCTATTGAGATTCTCAATTCAGCGCCATCAAAGTGTGTGAAACCCTTCTAGAGCAATAATCTCTCTCAGTGTTCAGAGGTGTAGATTTTCTTTTTTGGCGATATTGCAGCATGGAGTTACTTTTGCTTAATGTCATTTTTTATGTTTTGTTTTGTATTTTAACCCTTCTTTAGTGATTTAATATGAGGCTTATCCTTAAGGCTTAGGGATCCAGCCTTGTTTCTGCAATGAATCACCAGATTTTGACCCACTTACGGTCACAAGTTCCCTAGTCTAGTTACTGGTTATCAAGCCATCCAAACTTTGAAGCATGTACAGCAACCATTTTAATATGTTCGTGGATTCTCTGAGTTGGAAATCCAGGAACAGCACAGTAGGGAAAGCATAGCTTTGAGGCAGCAGCTAAGAGCGACAAAGGTTGAGGGTGATGGGATATTTGAGAACTGACATCATTCAGGTCTCCTTTATTCGCCTGTTTAGTGGCTGATGCGTCTAAGTATCTGGGACCTAAACAGGGGCTTTCACCCCAAACCCTCTCTTTGGCACCCAGGACTTCCTCACTATTTGAAAGTCAAATTTCAAAAGCAAGTATCTTCTTCACCCTCTCCCCCTCCCTTAGCAAAAAAACAAAAAACAAAAAAAAACAAAACAGCCAGGCTGAAGCTTTATTTCTTCCATGGACCTAGACTCAGCAGTCACATCCCATTGTATTTGCTAGGGTGAGAAGTTCGTTCATGTCCTGCACCTGGAAGGGGGAGCTGAAAGGCCTATAAAGGGAGAGCATGAAGGCTTTGTTGGTGCAGCTACATTTCCCCTTCAGATCCTAAGCTGACCATGTGTGTTCGTTCTCTCTCTCTCTCTCTCGCATAATATCAGGAAGTGGACAGAGGTGATGACCGGCTCCTTGCCAGGGGTTCCTCTGTTCCTCTTCCAGAAGCTAGGTAGTCCCCAACGACTTCCCTCTCAGCCCCCCCCTGTGGCTAGGTCCTGGGTATAGCAGCCCTTTGGTGCTTGGTTGAGCTCACCACCACTATTTCTACTCACTGTTCTATCTGCACTCAGTTTTATATCTATGCCCTTTACTTCTCTGTCTCTCCTCCAATCAAGATGCAAATTCCTTTTATTTCATTCCTTAGTCATGACTGGTATTACAGATTCCCCAAATTATGCTCTCCGTGATTTATTTTCCTGAAATCCTGGGCACATATGATTAAATATAATTGAATGTATTGCTGGCCTTGTTTATCCAGAGAATAAAACTGATTATTTTTTGACTTGGGGCAGAACTGAGAAGCGAATTATGGATCAGTGGAGGTTGAATTCCAGGCGGTTGCTAATCAGGTATTAAAATGTCAGAACAATAGCAGTTCATGCAAATCCCACATACTGGGGCTTGTCCAGGTGGATGAAATGGGTGTTAATCACCAGCACAGGAATATGGAGATATCAATCACTTTAGAGACCTAATTTTATTTTAAAAAACAACTCATCGAAAGGGCACCAAAATATTCAGATGTAGAGAGGAAACGAGAACTGCAGCAGATGGGCTACTAGACAAATTTTAAGGGAGACAAAGAACAACATAGGTTAAAAAAACTTTTACTTAATTTAAGACTACTTAAAATATACCAGCCAGAATAAAAAAGAAAATTCAAGTCTCGCATTTACTCATAACTCAGAAATAAAATGTGTGCATATTTCAGTGACACTTTTTTTCTGGGAATTTTGTGTATGTGTGTGTGTGTGTGTGTGTGTGTACATATTCATGATTTTCTAACAGAAAACTGGATCATATTATCCCCGCAGTTAAAGACCCTTCTTTTTAAGTAGCATTATTTCATGATGCCATTAAACATCATTTGACAAACTCATTACTAATGGCCAAACACTATTGAATTGTATGAACATAATTTATGTAAACACTTTCCTATTGTACGTGTGCTGTTTTCTTATATTTCGCTGTTATGATATCATTATGAGTAGCAACCTCCTTTACTCATAAGCCTTACCTATTCCCTAGGATCCCCTTCCACTGACAACAATAAGGAAATTCTCAGTAATATTATCATTTTTAAAACCTTAAGTAATTACAATGATTGAAAACTTATTTTTCACACTTATTTGATTAATAGAGTGGAAAATTTTATGCAATTTTTAGGCATTTCAAAATCTTCTTTAGGAATGATCAGTCCCTACCCATGTTATCAGAGTGTGAGGAGAATATTTGAAGTATGGAGATGTTTGATGTGTGCATGCATGTGTGTATCAGTCAAGGCTACACAACTGCAAAGAAAGTGAATGAGAGAGAGGCAGAGAAGCAAAAAGAGAGGGAGAGGACAGGGGTGGAGAGAGGAGAGGAGGAAGAGAACACTGACGAAAGGATTTGAGGTAGTACACGGGGTCTTTACACAGTCTTGCGAATCAGGCTCAGTGGCCAAGAACTATGACTAGCACCTCTTTTCAATGGCTTCTGATGAAGAAACTACTGCCCCTTTAGCAAAGGCCACCACCACTCCTTGTGCCCCTTTGACCCCTCTCTGAAACCCTTAGTTTCAGAAATCTTACTTTTTTAGTGTCTACTAGTTCTTGTAAGCTTCTTGCTATCTCTGATTATCCACCACATGAACATCCAGTATTCGTCATTCTGTCTTGCTTTGCTAAACATGATTCCCTTGAAGTCCTTCCATTTTGCTGTAAGTGGCAACATTCCTGCTTTCTTTATGATTAAATAATATTCCACAGTGTGGCTAGACCAGGTTTTCTTAATCTTCCATCTGTGGGCACTTAGGTTTTACTGGTCCCAGCTATTCCGCTGCAACAGACATTGCAGAGCATATAATTTTGAGCTGATGGTCTCACGTTCTTTGGCTAGATGTCCAAGACTGAGACTGCTGGGTCGTGCAGCATTTTACGTTTAGGTGTTTAAGGTAAATCCAGTTTGCTTTCCCAGATAAAATAACCTCTTGCCCTTATGAAACATCACATGGCCTTTTGAGTCCTTGCCCAGCACTGGCAGGTGGTGTGGTGCTGGGATGCAGAGCCTGGGATACCTTTGGGGGGAGGGTGGTGTGTGTTCCCTAGCTAACTCCTACGATAGAGATTCCCGCATGGAGAGAGTGGTATGGCAGTCGAACAGCTGAAGCAAATGGGAAACACCTGCTATGCTTTATGGGACTTGTCTCTCTCTCTGCCCTCAGCCTGACCTACAGTATCAAGATGAAACAGAAATCATATGATCGTAATGATAATATGGACATACGTGGGGTTCACCCTAAGATGAATCACTTACGAAGCAAGCATCTGGCCTGCAAGACTGATGCCATTAGCACTGAATAGGACTCATCAGCTGAAAAGAAGTTCCTTCCAGGCATCCCTGCTTGTCTTCCACACACACCGACCTACCATGGAGCTCTGAGCACTCCCAGTTCCCAAGGCAAACTCCATGTCAGACTCTTCTTTGGAGAGAGGGTAGTCATGCCTGTAGATTAAACTTTCTCAGCCCTGCCCAGTAGCAGACCCAGGTGGGCAAGTCGACAGGTGGCCAGATGCGCACAGCTGAGAGCTCGCTTTCAAGCAATCGACAGTCATTTGTAGTCTTGCCATTTATCTTATCTAATGAGACAGGTGATCCGCTGGAAACAAACACCTCCAGCAGCATCAATCCATCACACAGGCTGCTTGTTCTCCATCTCCTCACCCCTATCTTGGTCACCCAGAAGCCTTCCTGCTACTGTGTCAATGTCTTTTTGGGTTTCTCCATTAAATTAGACTCTTATAGTTACCTTGGTGCCCTCTGCATCTAAGCAAATCCAAGGCTTTCTTCATCTTAGTTATTGCTGCACAGGTTACGTTTACTAAAATGTGTGCTACTTAGATGGTTCAAATACTTCCAGCCCCAAGGACTCTGTTATGGAGCTTCCATATACCCCCCTCCACCTGTTTCCACGGAGCACAATGAGCTAAAGGCTGAGCTTGGCTTGTCCTCTGGCTTCTGGTCCAGTTCAGTCAATGGAGAACATCAGCAAGAGACTGGAGGGAAAGAGGAGGGTAAGTCTACTGTGGGTCCCTTTGTTTCTCCAGATGCGGCCATCCTGAGCACTGGTGAGCACCCAGGATGAGAGGCACTGGTGCCCCAAAGTCCTAGGCGCTGCCCTACTGTATCCTTGTGAACTCTCCTTTAACTTAGACCCTGTGACCTACCATCTCTCCCCAGTGATGACTCTCAGCTACACCAACTACCATAAGAGTATGCCACTGCTCCAAGAGATTTAATTATTTTTAAATCTTATTGCACTGCCTGTAATTGTCTTCAGAGCACATTTTTTAAAAGATGGATGGACAGATAGGAAATGTGCTAAAGTAAATCTAGGAAAATATAAATATAGTAGATATATATACACACACACAATGGAGTAAAAAGTGGAATCTTTGCCAAATCTTTCAGTATTTCTGAGAGTTTAAAAAATTTAAAATGGAACTACCATATGACCCAGCAATTGCTCTCTTAGGAATCTACCCAAAGGAGACTTCAATGTGGGTACAAAGGGACACCTGTACTCAGGTGTTTATTGCAGCACTATTTATAATTGCAAGGACACAGAAGCAACCAAAATGTCCGAAAACAGATGACTGTATGAAAAAATGTGGTATATATACACGATGGAATATTACTCATCAATTAAAAATGACAAATTGGACCATTTTATGATAACATAGATGGATTTAGAAGAATTCATATTAGCAGAAACAAGTCAAAAAGAAAAAGACAGAAACCAAATGGTTTCACTACTATATGGGACAAGGGAAAGATAAACAAAAAAGCCATGAAGAAAAGTCAAAACAAGCCAGCCACCAAATTGAAGTACACAACTTGGCGGGGAGCGGGGGGGGGGGACAGGGTGGGAATGGTTGGGGGGGGTTGAACCTGAGCTCACAGAGATGCAAAATTTATATATAAATAAATTATTTTAATAAAAAAATTTCACATTAACAAGTTGGAGGAATTGCTATCACCACAAAGAGAGTGGAGACTTAAGAAATTATAAATTAATAATGTGACAAGGTCGATGAAATGGACTCTTGGTAGAAAGACATGATGTCTCAAAGCTGACACAAGACAAAGCAGACACTTGGAATTGTCTCCTAACACGTACGGACATGCGAAGGCTTCCCGATGCATTGCCCTGTCATGCATGCTAAGTTGCCATGGTCATACAGGCAAATTCTGTAGATCACTGGAGGAATTAATAAGCCCCACGGGTTAGCATTTCAGTGCAGTTTGTGTCTGCCTTTTTCATGACTTCCTTAAGAAAGCCCCACAGGTAGAATGGCTGGATCAGAGAGTAGGACAAGGTGTGTGCACCTTGGCACTCCCAGTCATGGGTAGCGGGAATCAGTAGCACTGTCATCATAGGCACCAGTCATTTGGGGGGCCCCTCTGCTCTGTGCGCTTCTGTGTCCCTGAGAACCGGAGATGGCGCCACGTCATCCCTCCCCATATCCTGCTGCAAAGTAAGACACTCATACATTCTGGACATCTGTTGTGATATCCATTGCTAATTTGAGAGAAGAAGTGGAAGTAAACAAAGGGAATTCACTGAGAGTGAGAATGCAGAGAGCAGTAGGAGCCTATATAAAGTCACCGTATAGGACTGCTTTGTAGACTGTGTCCTAAAATAAAGATAATATGAGAGAGAGAAAAACAAAAACATGGCCCTTGTTTTGTCTCGTCCTTAAAACTTTTGACTTTAGGGCTGAGTAAGAGCATTTTTAAACTGTTCCTGGTCCACTCACTCCAGGGAGGCTTCGTACTAAGTGTGCACAGTATTTGACTCAATCATGAAATGCTCAGATTTTAATCCCACATGAGTGTCCAAGAAAGAGAAGTGGGGTGGGGAGGAGGAGAAGTGATACAATAAGAGCAAACGCTTGACAGTGTTCCTGTAAAAGCAGAAGCTGCCAAGTCAAGGTCATGATGAAGATCAAGGACAACAGCCCGAGGGGATTTGGGAGTCTAGGCAGCTAGAGAGAATATACTTGCTCCAATGGTATAACCATCACAGTCAGTACTGGCCCACTAAGGGCGGTTCCACAGTAGTGTCACTACTGCTATACTGCAGATACTCCACTGTAAGTGGAGATCAAAGTCCCACCACCATCAGGTGCCCTTGGAGGTGATGCCCTTGGTTCTCTGCTCTCGCTGGGGACCACAAGAGAGGTCCAGTGCGTCCAGGGCTGTCAGCTCTTGGTGGCACAAAGGATGGCAAAGAACAGACATGCAGATGCCTGGAGATAACCATCCGCCAAGCAAATATAAAAGGAGCAAGAAAAGCCAGGAAAATAGAAATGAAGGACTCAGGAAAAAAAAAAGGAGCAGGGGAGGGAAGTGCACGCTGTTGCCAACAGTCCTAAAATGCAAGCAGAGCTCGGGGGGAGAGTGACAGATGTCCAATGTGAAAGCACCTGAACTTAGGAGTCAGTCTAGGTTAGAATCCCATTGTGGGTTCTGGCTATTTGTACCGAGCAAGGTACTCTAAGCCTTTCAAGTCTCTGCTTTCCATCTTTAAACTGAAATACCACTGCCTAAAGCACCATTTTTCTGCAAAAGTTATTTTAAATAATTAAGTGCCAACACAACACTTGGGACATGAAAGAAGCTCGAGTGCTTGAAATCCACTGTCACTCGGATAGCAGCTGAGACATCAGTGCCCATTGAGACTAAGCTTTATGCGCTACTGAACAACAGAGACCTTTGACATGTTCTAAATTCTCAGGAATGTAGGTGTGTTGGTGGAGAGGAGCTGTAACTCAATAAATCCAGGAACAAAAATGTAATTTCCTTCGTTTTCTACTAACTCTTCCATTTGGAAAGAAAACACATTTAAGAGTAACATTTCACAGTAAAATATACTTTCTAGTTCCTTCTACTCCTTTGGGTACTCTGGATTTAAGTATCAAATTCCCCATCAAGGAAACATTCTCTCTTCTTAAAGCTTCTCTCTACTCTCCCACCCTTCTACAAGCCTGTCTGAAAGCAGGGGAAGCTATACCCTCCTGCAGCAGGGGTGCTAGTCCTGTGTTCTACTTCCTGTGTTCCCTGATAAACCCAAGGCGGAGGACAGGGCATCCCACCCAGGATTTGGGTGGGGGCTCCTGTTCTCCATAATCACTGCTTTCCACAGATGGGGTCACCTGTACTTCTGAACTGGGTTCCTCTGGCTGCCTCTATCCTAACCAGTTCTTCTCAGCTCTGACTGACTACAATTTCATGACCAGCTTCATGAGTCCTCTTTGAAGGTCTCGGCCACAGGCTCACTTCGGCCAGAGCATGCCTGGGTGCCCGTCTGATGTATGCCATGTCCTGCCGGGCTCGGAGGTCTGGTCCGGTGCCCTCTGACATACAGCATATCCTCACTGGACATGGACGTCTGGTCCGGCACTTTCCTCAGAGTCCACAGGCTCTGAGAATGCTGTGGTGGGTGTGAAGCTCCCAGGTATTCACGGCACCTTCTGCTGTGCCACTTCAGTCCTACTGTGGTCACCACAGGCCAGCATGAGGCAGCTCTGCCAGGTCTCTTTCCAGAGTCACAAACAGGAAGTAGGTACTGCCAGTCACCTGGGTTGGCCTCTGAAACATCGACAGGGAACAGACACAGCCGGTGGCCTCTCCTGTGCCTCCCCCATTTCTTACCCCCCTCCCCCTCCCCCACACCTTTTCTCCTGACTTCTCACACCACTAGTCCCCATCCCCCCACTCAGAATAATTCTTATTTGAGAGACCATTCATTTAAAGCTGTCTTCCTTCAGGTTTGCACCATGCGTGCAAAAATAACAAACACAGAGGCGAGGACTTCTTGTTGTTAAAAATAAGAAAAAGCAATGAGTTGGAGTTTGCCAGGGAGGCTTCTAAATTTGATCTCCTGTGAATTCAAACTGGAACACTGGGCACTTCATATCTCTGCTACTTTATTAGGTGATTGGTAATTAAAATTGCCTCCAAAAAAAAAAAAAAAGGGACTGAAGGAGATTTCCACCCCAGCCCTATTCCTATTTGGCTCCTCGGAACATAGAAGTACTTGAGAAATGTAATATTCGTTAATCACTCCAAATTGCCCAAGTACAAACCAGGCCAAGAGCATCAATTGCTTCTAAAATAAGAGGCAGGTGTTCTGAAAAATCTCAAGCAATGAGCTTGTTTTAAATTACCCCCCCCTCCGTATGCCCATTGGGAAGGGAGGATTGAAGGAGGCATTTTCCATCAAAGCCTTACTAGTATTGGAATGACGTAGTGATTCCAAAAAAAGAAAAGAAGAGACAAACAGAGACACCATCCACTTCCTCTTCGTATCCACCTCCTCTTTCTGATTTAGCTGCCCACCCAACGCTGAAGGAGCACATGCACATTCTTGTATGTATGATCTCATGTGTATGATCTCATACATACAGTCTTGTATGTATGATCTCAGTATGATTTCAATTTTTCACCCTTCCTGAATCTATAACCTTTGCTTCTCTTAGGGATCCATATGTTGCCCGGGGTAGTCCCGATCCCACAGACTCAAGCGATCCCCAGGTAGCTGGGATTACAGGCACTTGCCACGGCACCTGGCTGCTTTTTCAAGACCAGGTCTCTCTATGTTGCCCAGGGCAGTCTCGAACCCACCAACTCAAGCGACCCCAGTTTTCTCACCGCCCAGTCCTTGGACTATAGGTGCATGCCACCACGGCCGGCTCCAGATAGATTTTTATGTTGCTTTGCTTAGCCATAGACTGAGGTGGGAGTGCAGTGTTACTTCTGAGCTTAAGGAGTCTTGTTTCTTGTTTTGTGGGGCTCCCTGTATCGCCACCATCAGTCACCCCTTGGCTAGTGCTCTGGGCTGAGGAGAGTAATGTAACCATTCCTCATATCCAACAATAAGGGCAAGCATCAGGCATCAGACTCCTAATCTTAGTAGGTTCTTTATTGGATTTAGCAGTTACACAGGCATCAGGCAGGGCAGGGCAGGACAGGCCAAGGCCCAAGGGTGGGGCTGGGAGGCAGGTGAGCCCCAGCCCAGTAGGAATTTTCAGTCTTATTCCTCTTTCTCTCACTCTTTCTCCCTCTCTCACTCTTGCTCTCTCACTCTCGCACTCTCCCTCCCTCTCTCTCTGGCATTCTCTTGTGCTCTCTAATGCTCAAGAGTATGCCCCCTTTTCCCCCCTCTCCTAGACCCAGGTGTGCACACTTCCACATGTGAACACCCACTGGACTGCACACTCATGGGGAAGATGCAATACCCCAGGTGCTGGGTAGTCAGGCTAATGGAAGAAAAAGCCGGACAAACTCCATTTATCCTACAAGAACGATGGGAAATTCATGCAATAGCACTGTCCCAAACAAAATACAACACAGATCCCAGCCTGAATCAGCTGGCTCTCAGCCAGCCCACAGACATCCAAGCTAAATAAAGTCATCTTTCTGTGCCATTGAGTTTCTGTGGTTGTGTGTTCGACAGAACATTGTGACCACAGGAAACTGAGAGCGAGGAGAATACAAGACCCCATCTGCAGCTGTGAGTCTATCTTTAAATGAAGGGATGGAGGCTAGATTCCAGGTTAGTATAAAATGTGGGAGCGTCACACCTGGGCAGTATCATAGGCCTGATAGCTCTTAATCCTGGCACCATCACTGTGCTTGCAGCAGTCTACACAATTCATCATTCGCATTTTTCTGAATCTTCACACACTTTTAGTGTTTTGGCTGAGATCCAGGATTCCTCCCATCTGCTCCATATTAATTAGATCTTCAGATAGTTCCTACTCTTGAAAAAATAAAATGCTTTTCTATTCATGGATGTTAAATGGCAGGAGACCTATGTGTACTACAACACTGTAGAAAAAAAGGTACACATATATATACACGCATATGCACACAATAAAAAATATTTTAAAAAATGCTTTCTAAGGGTTCTTAATGCAGGGCTATGGTACCTCCAGAGAAATTATACCCTTTCCCATGGGGCTGTGTCACCAGAAACTGAAGATGATTGATTTGCTGGCTGCCCTAGAAAACACAGCTTCATTGGATTGGATAGCAGACAACACTGAATCTGAATTGAAATTTGTTAGCTATATGGGTTGGTTATCTTCTCTGAACCTCTAGTGTTTGAGCTATAAAATGAGAGTACCACCGTTAGGTAAGGAGCATAGAGTACATACATGACATATCCCAGTAGTATACACTCACTAAATGCTCATTTCTTTCCCATGCTGACTCCACTTCTTATTTAGGGGCTACTATGTCTCGGCTGAAGAATAACCATTTTTGTGTTAAATTAAAATTATTCAGTCAGGATTTCCTGCATTCTTTATATGTGCCAAGTACCATACTTGGCTGGAGAGAACTGGGGAAGACAGGTTCCCTCCCTGGCTTCAGTGAATTAAAGCACAGCGAAAGCCACACTAGGATAGGTTATCTTTTAACTATTTTGAATGTCGGATCTCATTTCACCACCATAACAATCCTTGAGCTCTTAGTTCTATTTTGTCAAGGGGTTGCCATCTCCAAGTCACACCAACAAGCAGGCGGTATTGCTGGAACTCAAGCCTAGGTTGTTGAGTCCCACTGCCCACACTCTTTTTGCTTTTTTGGGGGGGAGGGGGCAGGGAGTGATATAGGCAAGTTTATTTAAGAAAAGGGAGATGAAGGGACAGAAGTCCCTTCATCTGAGTTGACTAGGCTCAGGAAGGGGTAGGGGTAGACTCCCCACAACCCGAAGTCTTTTTTTTTTTTTTAAACTATACAGCTTATTTCAGGCTTAGAATGTATAAATCAAAGAAAATTGGGATACAACAAGATATCAGTATGCAAATTAGGATACAACAAGATATCAACATGACAAATATTACCAGTTTTAAAACTTTAAGACAACATGAAATTTGGATACAATTATAGAAGTAACAAATGGGGATGTTCTCCAATATCCTAGTTAGGTGATTTTTTTTAATAATAATTTAAAAAAAAATTTTGTGGGAAGAAAGCAAGTTACATAGATAGGTATACATATTACAATACCATAGTTATGAAATTACAACCATGCAAAATAATGTTATTTACTGATGTGTGATTTAAGAGTTTCAAATACCACTGGGATGGCAAACATCAAATCCAGTGTACTAATGATTATTTCTGGGAATATATAATGGGGAATAGGATAGAAGAGATATCCACAGAGAATGTCAACTATCTCTGTGATGGTTGCTCTTTTTTTTAATTTAATTTTTTAAATTTGCATATATATGTGTATTTCTATTTATATTACATTATTGCATTATTGCATTATTGTATACCCCGACAACCCGAGGTCTTAACTGTGGAATGTGGAAGCAGGTAGAGAGATGGAGCTTCCAATTAGAGGGACACCTCCTATCTCTCTAGCTCCCTCTGGCACACTAGAGGGTGGGAAACAGCATGTCTCTCACCTGTAACCCAGCTTCCTAACCTCTTTGGAATGTCCCAAGAGACACAAGACCTACTAGTAATACTGTTGCCCCCAAAGGTAAATTCTCCTGTTATCATGCATCCCCGCATCCTGCCTGCTGCAGGTCACGTATGCTTTGCTACTTCCTCATGACATCATTGTAACATTTCCTTGCTGGAGTATACAAGGAGCTTCCCAACTTCACTAAAGTTGGACCTGGACATGCTTCCCAGGATCCCCATTCTGTGGGCTGGCCTCGCAGATGGCTATCCATCTCTTCCGTCTCAATTTCTTCTTCATTCCACATGCAACTCCTAACACTTAACCATTCCATGTTTTCTCCATTGGACTGAACATGCTCCTTGGGGCAGCTGTCCTACTTCCTGCCACCTCTCTGTGCACTTGTATACAAAACAACATGTGTTAGGAGCCTTCACCGCAGAATTGTTCACAGTATGGAAAACTGAAACAGCATGAGGTGGGAATGTTCTGAGGAACGTGTGTTGCCTGATGTCATCTATGCTCATTTTTCAGTTTTTTAGGGCCATGCGTCCTGTGCAGCAACATAAGGAAAATCTTGACATGGTCAACTCTTGGAAGGGGGCTAGAAGAGAGGCTGGGTGGGTGGCTCAGAAGGATGTTGGCATCATCTCTGTTTGAAGTTTCAAAAATGCCACTGCATTTGTGTATTACTTATTCAATTAATAATTAATCATTTTAATCCCTCCTTAACAAAACACTCGTTGAGAAACACTAAAGGCTGACTGCAAGGCTATTCTGGGCTCCACACCTGCTGTGTTACAGTAGAACAGGGGAAAAGAACAACTCGAAAAAATTAAGACAAAAAACCATAAACCATAGTTAGGGTCATTATTCTCCAAAGGAATCCTATCTGCAGAAATACCCCCAACCAACTGAAGGGTTACTGTGTCAGTAATTTAGGCTTGAATCTATTTCAAATGTCTTATGATTTTGTCAATAAATATTTATTATGTCAATAAAGCTGAAAAATAAAAGGGTCTGAGTTCCACCCTCACAAGTAATAGAGACTGGGTGTAAAATACTTGATAGCATCTGGGAGTTGGTGACAGTCATGAGGGAAAAATAGGCATTTACTGTGCTGAACAATTTTAACATAAGCCTTCAAACAAACAGCAGGAAGCAGTAATTATTAGAAAGAGAAAGGCAGAGCAATCCCGTGGAGAAAACAGTAAGGAGACTTGATTCCTATTCCTGGCGTTCACTCAGTTTGCGCCACCCCCAGACATACAGAATTTTATACCCAGAAGTCTTAGAGACCACAGAGTCTTCTTACTTTAGAGATAAAGAGACACAGAAGTGGTTTGCTAAGGATCTCCTGGCTACAGGAGAGACCAAAATAGGTCTTGAGTCAAAGGCCTTTCCTGACTACCACAAGGTCTTATGGATGAGCTTCTGTTCATGAGTGAGAGTGGAGCCCTAGGGACATCTGTCCACACGTTTGCCAGTATGATCACACCCATCTGTGGAAGGTATCCGGATGGCTGTGAAGGAGAAAGCTATAAGCCTAAGCTTTTTATTAAGCCAACCCTCCTCTTAAAAGAAACAAGGACAAAGACAGGGAAAGAGAAGCAAAGGCAAATTTCATTCATTCATCAAAATATGAGTTTGTACATTTTTAAGTGTATGCATTTATTGGGCATAATGAGTATGATACAGTGATGGAAGAGTAGCATGACTGTGTGTCCACTGCAAGATTAAAAATATGGAGTGCTGCAGGAAGTCCCAGCAATCTATGAAAGGACAATATGTCACCAGCAAGTGGAGTTCATCCCAGAAATACAAGGTTGTTTGAACATTGGGAAATGAATCAATCCAACTTATGATATTAAAAGAGAAAAATACATGATCATCACAATAGATGCAGAAAAGCATTTTACAAAATTCAAAAACTTCGTGAATATTGGAAATAAATAAGAGCATTTTGTGTGCAATGAAGAACCTCTGTGACAGACTGAAGCTAACATCACATTCTCAGTAACACAATGACAATTTTCACCCAAGGTCAGGAACAAGGCAAAGATGTCTGCTCTCATGGTAACTACTCAACAGTATACTAGAAATTCTAGATAGTGCAAGAGAAAAGAACTGGGAGAAATAGAATTACTCATAGATAATACTGTTATATACTCAGCAAGTTTTATGGAATCTAAAATAATAGCTAATAAATCTCTTGAATAAATCAGCAGTCATAGGACATATTTATTCCTCTCCATTTTAAGATGAATAACTAACCTTTGCACTTCAATACAAGGAAAATACCAACATATTCTATTCCATTACCCAAATGAGTATTTAATACCATTACGATTTTGTATGTGTATTTCTTTTACTTTGCCTTCTCTCCCTCTCCTTCTTTTTTCTTTTCTTCTTTTGAAAGCTCCTAGGATACTAGAAAATATTTGCTTGAAGAATACAATTTCACTTCAATTCAAACGAAGAGCTCATATTTCCTGTAGCCAAAGTATAGCAAACACAGGCAAATGCTTATCCATCACACCTCTCTCCATGGACCAGGACAAGCCCAAAACAAGGAATGTTAAGGAACCCAAGAAATTAACAGATTCAAGAGAAACTCAACGAAAGGGCAGAGTCAAACACATAGCTCAAAATGTGCTTTTGTTTCATGTCAGTGCACATCTTATAAGCTCTTTTCTGGGTTTGAATTTCTAATATTCAAGAAATTCTCACAGGGGCCTGATGGCACCAGTTTATTTTGCAACAGTTGGGTTTTCCTTCCCTCCCCTCCAACGTACGCACTCCTCTACTGCTGAACGAAGTCTCAAGACTTTCTCATTGGACTAAGACCACCAAATGTGAAGACACAGAGATGATCCTGGAACTAGTCCCTGGTCACCACAGCAGTAATGGGTTTGTGCCCAGTGGGGTGTGATCCAATGAGCTGACAGAGAGAACAAATACCTAAGACGGCCCATCTAGAGTTTCTAGGTACATGTAGGTATTTATGGTTTTTGATTCACCAATAATGGTGTCATCTTTCACATCACTCTGACTGCAAAGTTCACCCTGCCTTTGTTTCAGGAAGGTTGCTCTGGTGTTAAAATAGTATCTCCCCCCTCCTTCAGTTCTGCCTTCTTTTTCAAGACTTGGAATGGCTTCAGAATCATTGGTTGCATTGTCCATCTTACATTCTTTAGTTTCTGAATTTCTCATTTGCTCTCAGAGAAGTCATTTGTTCTTGCAATTGTGCCCTGGGAGAGGGGTGTGTGGGCATGTGTGTGTGTGTGAGAGAGAGAGAGATGAATACTGCAACCATTTAATTTTGAAGAATTGTTTGGGCCTCTGTTTATAAACCCTTCCATTTCCAGACTCTGCTTACTTAAATCTATCATTACCTATCTGGCAGCATCTGTCATCATTATCTCCAAAGCCAACTCTGATCCTTTCTAATAAACAGAGATTGAGTTCATAGAAAATAAAATTTATTATAAATTTCTTCCTGCGCTCGCTCCCAGCTATCTGCCTTTCTCAGAGTCTGTAGGGCAAATGAATCATCAGGGTTTGCCATACCCCATTTGCCATTAGCCCCTATGACCAGCACCTGTGGTGTTCTGCCCTCCCCATGATTGTACATACCCAGCCCAGTGTGGGTGTGCACATGTGTAAGTGGGAACACCTTACACATGTAAGCTGTACTTAAGATGACATCAGAATTGTATTTATAATTCAAGACACTGGATAATTTGTTTAGACTTGTCTCTCTTTGTCAAGACACTATGCTTTCCTCTCACACAAGTCAGGGATGCTTGGTAAAATAATCTGATGTACCTAAGATGAACCCTGTAGTTCTAGCTACAAATTTTGTTCAAACACCTTTGGAGTAGCCACTATGTGAAGGACCTCAGAAGACACAAACATTGACCTCTGCTTGACTTCTATAGGATTGTCTCCTTCATGGCAATTATGCCCACACTCTCCAAAAGGCAAACTATCCCAGCATGTCATCATTAGTGAGCCAGGAAAGCAAAGACATTCTACAGGCTGAACAGCCTACAGAGTTCTCCCAACTTTAACTCTCTGGTTGGACAGAAGATGACAGATCCATGCTGATGGCTGGAAGTTTGGATGTTCACACTCAGTTTCTGCAGGAGGTGTTGGAAGAGGAAAAAGAACACACATGTGAGTGGAAGACATTGAGGTAGAAACGAAAACCTACTGAGACTTTTCTATCATTAAGTAACCTAGAGAAGATGTCTCCGGGCACTTTCTAGTTTGATGACAGTGATTATTTATTAAATACTTACAGGTGCCAGGCAGAGTTCTGAAGCTTTATGTCTCCTAACACATTTCATTCATCATGATGAATAACCTCACGAGGCAGTTGCTACTGTCCCAATAAAGTAGACAAGCAAAATGAAGCACAGGTTATTCATTCAATTCTGTGATCTTCTTGGGGTTTCAACAGAGCCTGTGTTCTTCCCCATAAAGGTCCATGACTTCATTCCTTCCGTGGATTAAGAGGTGATCAACTATTTCTGTTGACAAGACATAGTGTTTCCAGTACAGATATCAACTTCTTGGCTAGATCGTGTGTACAGTCCACCTGGAGTACAAAATTCTTGCTGTCAAGAGTTACTCCATGAGAGAAGCTGAGCTCATGTCACGTGAGCTCATGTCCTGTCCACTCAGGTTCCCTCCACGCTCTTGACATGAGAGAAACTGCTCCAATCCCAATGCCAAACTCTAGGGCTTTAAACTGTTATCCAGGAAGTCACCCTTTAGGCAAATAGGTATTTGATCATTTTCAGGAGAAAACTGGGGGGGGGGATGTAGTTTCTTTCCCTACAGAAATTTCCTGTCATCCTGACATGTGAATCAGGTGGAGGTGGTAGGTGAGCCTCCCAGCAAGGTCCCGCCACTCGGGTGAGAGGGAACCCTTCCATGGTGGCGGTGCCCAGAACAAGTTGGTGGAAACCTGGGGCTGGAAGACTTCTACTGGACAGTGGGGTGCCGTGAAAAGAGCAATGAACTAGAAGCTAGAAAGAGGAGTTTGTTTCACTTTGGGAACATTGTTGTCTCTCTGTGCCTCATTTTCCTCATTTTGTAGAAAAGAGTTGGTGGCTAGATCGTCTCCAGAGCTGCATGCAGGATATTCTACAACTTACTGAGTTGATGCTGGTTGGCTTCAGGATAGAAGGGGCTTTTATATTTTTCTGAGACTAGGTCCCACTATGTTGCCCGGGGTAGTCCCAAACCCATGGACTCAAGGGATCCCTAGCCTCAGCCTCACAGGTAGCTGGGATTACAGGTGTGCACCACCACGCCAGCTATATTTTTGGAGACTGAGTATTGCTATGTTACCCAGGGTAGTCCCAAACACTCAGACTCAAGTGATCCCTGACCTCAGCCCCCCAGCCCTGGGATTACAGGTGCACCCCACCACACCTGGCTTAGAAGGGGCTTTCTGGTCCCTACCTGCTGGAGAAGGGTCTGAAGGAAATACCCAGGAAATGACAGCAGGGAACCCCAGGACAGCCCTCTGTGCCCCTCTGTCTCCCCATCCCTCTGGTAACCATCACTTATACCTCTGAGTAATTATGTTGTAGGGTCCACAGAGGAAGGCAATACCACCCTCATTTCTCCTAACAACACAGCAATTTCAAGCAGGTGCTAGGTGGTTAAAAAAGCATGGAAAAAAGAGCAAAAAACTCCAACCAGATGTAACCCATATAAATACTACCATACAGGTGCTTGACAGGGAATAAGTTCTCCACATTATGCAAAGAATTCTCTTTTCTTGACAACTCAACTTTTCAGAAGAGGCATGCACATTTTTAGGGAGTTTTACTAATCTTTAAATATCAGTGGTTCACGTGTGTGAGTGAAACTTACACAATTATATCTTTAAGCTTCTCTCAAACTCTTGAAGCCAAAAGAATCAAAGGCTTCACCATGATTTATTCTCTGAGGACAAAGGAGCGAAGGAAGGATGAATGAATTACATCACACATCGAATTAAAAAGGTTCATTTCAATCCCAGCTTCATGTTCTCCTCCCAACAATCATCAAACCCACCCATTAAGAAAAGTAGCTGCTGAGTTTGATTTTTTCTTTATAATGTTCCCTCTTATGCTGGGCTCTACCAAAAACAAATAAATATAAATTTAAAAGCAGCCATATGGGAAGAGATAAGAAACAAGAGAAATACTGATTATCAACACAAAGCCTTGAATTGAAAAAACAAAAACAAATAATCAGATTGAAATATTCATAAAATGGTAGTGTTTTCTCCCTGTTATGGAGACATTTTTCTCCTTTACTTGTCATCCACGGATCTCCTATTCCAAGTAGTCACCCCAGCGAAATATTGAGCATTTTGAAAGTTTATTAAAGGGGTTTTAGACATTTCCTCTCTGGAATACCAACACATCAATGAGACATTTGGAAATATCACTGACAAAGTCTTCACAAGCCCACAGCAACCCACAGACCATTTTATAAAGGCCATATCATTCCATCAGCAAATAGGACAAAGCACTTCCAGGAAGTATATCTGCCAAGCAACAAGACTCACTACACAGACCAGCATGATCAATCTTTATAGTACTGTCTCTCGTCATTGGTCAACCCTCCACAAAGGAAGGTAAACTGCATCTGAGTAGCCTCAACCCTCTTAAGCAGAGCTTCTTTTTTTTACTTTAATTTAGCCATTTTTATTTAGTTTTTAAATTATTTTTAAAATTTGTTTTACTTTACATTGTTGTCTACACTGGGGTTTTCCCATCACCTTATCACCCATGAACCCTCTCTTAGTCTTTTGTGCCCCCTCCCAGTCCCATTTTCTCCCTCCCCCTCTCATGCTCTAAGCTTCAATTTTCCTGAGTTAGTTTCAAATTTTTCTTGTCGTTTGTTTGTTTCCCCTCTATCCCTCATATAAGTGAGATCATCCAGTATTTCTTTTTTTCTTTCTGGCTTATTTCCACTAACATGATTCCTTCTAGCTTCATCCATGTTGCCACAAATGACATAAGTTTGTCTTTTTTGATTGATGAATAATATTCCACTGTGTACATAGACCACGGCTTCTTGTACCATTCGTCTGTTTTGGGTGCATAAGCAGTGCTTCTTGACTATGGCAGCAAATTTGAGCCATGCAGAGAAACTGAAAAGAATTGTCGTGTCTACACTCTAGCCAAAAAGACCTGAATTTCTTGGAGGGGAGAACCAGGTCCTAACTTTGAAAGTTCTAAGTGTTTCAATGAGTAGCTGAAGGTTGAGAACTGCTCCCTAAAGATGCTGGTGGATGTATGAAGCTATTTATCAGAAATGGAAAACACAAGTCACTTTATACTTTTCTCACAAAGTACAAGGTTCTACTACTTAAAACCTCGTAATGTTGGAAGTCATGAATAAAACCATGCTGGGAGTGACCATACATCCCGATTTGTCCATGATAATCCTGGTTCATGACTGTTGTTTCAGTACAATTATTAGTAGAACTCCTTTTAAAGATGTGTGGTTTTGATGATAATTTATATCCATATCCATGAAATACCCCCAGGATTGGGGGTATGTGAGATATTCAAATACTCAGCTTGGTTCCTTATTTTGCCTGCCTCTCATTTTTTGCACTCAATGGTCCTCAAAATGTTCTTTTCTATCCAATGTCATCACAAAAAGCCACTCACAGTTGACTTTCTTTCACTCTTTGCAACCCAAACTAATCTTTCTTTTGACCCTCCGCTATACCATTTCCCCCAAAACTTAGCATATATATCAGTAGTTCTTAACCACTAGTTGAATCACTCTCCAGCTTCACATTGAAAAATCTTGGAGGATTAGGAATATGTGATATATTAAAATACCTGCAGATATTTTATTTTCACAGGAATATGTGATATATTAAAATAGCCTGCAGATATAGAATCAGTGGTCATCTGTATTTTTAAAGGACATTTGAATGTGTCATGAAGATTGACATTCAATGCCATTGGGGTGATCTCAATAAGCAACTGATGTAGCCAACCACTGACCTTTGCCCAATTGCAGGTTACAGGTGTCTCTGAATTCAGTTTCTGGTTTTGTTGATGCCCAAATTCCTTTTGTTTCTCAAGAATCTTACTTGAAAGCCAAAACTAATGTCAGATGCTAATGGGAAAAGATGAACAGAAAAGGCGTGACCTGTGACCCTGCTTAAAGAAATTGTAAGGATTCTGACCTAACAAAACCTAGACCAGAAATAAAAACATCAGTACAATTTACCCACATACTGATCCCCATCATTCCACACTGTATCACTCAACAATTGTTATATCTCACTCAATTATTTCGCCATCTCCTTCCTTTATCTCTGTAGGGTGAGTATAGTCAGGCTTTTTTCTCTAGGCCTGAGTAGCCAGAACCAGAGTATTGCATCTTCCCCTATGATTGTGCAGCCCAGTGGTGTATGCATGTGTAAGTGTGCACACTTGGATCTAGGAAAGCAGGGATAAAGGGACATAGAGTGTGTGAGCAGAAGAGTACAAGAGAACAACAGAGAGAGCCTAGAAGAAGTGTGTGAAGATTCCTAGGGAGCTGGGGGCACTTGCCTGCCTCCTGAGTTCCCCAGCACTGGCCCTGCAATGCCCTGCCCTGCCCTGCCCTGCCCTGCCCTGCCCTGCCCTGCCCTGCCCTACCCTGCTTGGTGTATCTGTGTAACTGCTAGAACCAGTAAAGAACCTATGCAGATCAGTGAGCCTGATGCTTACAATTGGTGACAATGGCTGGTTACATGACATTCTCAAACAAACACTCTTCCTAGATTTCATCTATCTGTCATGTACATAAAATTATGACAACCAAAATGTATTAGTTAAGCTGGGTGAGGCACTTGATCTTTTAATTGTTATCAGTAAATCCTTCTGTCCACACCATTTGTTGGTGCATTACACAGCAAAGCATGACAGCTAACAAGTGTCTCAGAAGTTTTATTTTGAGATAAAGATGGCCATAATAAATACCTAATTGACCTGCTAAATCAAAGGTTATAGGCTCATAAAGTAAAATGTTAATAAATTGCAATGATAGTGTTTTGGAAACAGTTAAGATATTAACTGAGGGTTTTTTTGTTGTATAGAACCCAAGGAGAAGAGGCTCACAATATAAAGAAGTCAGAAACTAACTGAGCTGTCTTTAATTGTGGCTATAAAACACTCAAAGAAATGTTGGGATCTGGAATGGGAAATAGTCAAGATAAAGTCTGCAAGCTTCCCCTGCATTTTCTATGCCTAGGATGGATGACACGCTAGGAGAACTAAGTCATCTGAAAATTGTATTTACTTTCCTTTATTGAGAGACTCTACATACATTTTTAATGAAGCATTTAATGTAAACAGTGTAGAGGATACTTTAAAGTGTCTAGAACTTTGGCTCAAACCTAAATTTGAAACTGAGATCAAGACTATGTGATTATGTCAACCAATCTTAAAGAGTCTTGTTATCCTCTGTGTGCCAATCAATGCAAAACAACAACAGAAATAAACCACAGTGCTTGAATAAACTCACAAATGACAATCTGACTTTCAATAAATAACAGTTTTCTGAGTTTGTGTTTAATACTTGAGGAGATAAAAATCCTATAATTTCTGGATAGTAGTGCAAATGCCACTCTCCAAAACTGTAAGTTTCAGTATACAAATCCTAGGTCCAGTATGAATTGCTGCTTCTGTAATCACTGCTATTGAGCATTTCTAGTCACCTGCTATGGACTAAATGTTTGTATCCTCCCAGATCCTTGTGTGGGAACTTTATGCCCAATGCGCTGATATTTGGAAGTGGTACCATGGAGACAATTAGGTCATGAGGATGGTGTTCTCATGTATTGAATTAGTGCCCTTTGTAAAAGAGACCCCAAAGAGCTTCCTTGCCCCACTCAACCAAGTGTAGACATGGCAAGATGACAGATGTCTATGCAATAGGAAACAGGTCCTCACCAAACACCGAATTCACTTGTACCTCAGATTCCCAGCCTCTAAAACTGAGAAGTAAATTTGATATTTATATTCTGTTCTAGAGGTATTCTGTTATAGAGGTCTCAAAGGTCTAAGATATCACTTGAAGTCAGAATGAGAAATCTGGAAAACACTACTTTCCCCACAGCTTGATTCAGACAATTTTAAGGCACAGAAATTGGGTAAACTAACTCGTGAGTCTAGAAAAGCATAAAGCTTTTGCTAGTCTAGAGTCTTCTAGAACACTAAAAGAGGAAATTGTGCTGCATATTAATGAATGGGAATAGAAATGTTTTAGTCATCAATATCCTGCTAAGGATTCAGCAGTGTTTATTCAAGTTCTGCTAAAGACAGGCACTGTTTCCCAAGAGCTCTGCCCTATGACACTTCTTACATTATATATCCTCTCTTTGCACACTATTACTTGAGTGCACCACTTCAAGTAAAACAAACAGCTCAATGCATTAGATCTCTACATCTGCAATTATAAGATGATCTGTGTATTACATATCTGTTTTAAGTTGTTTTCTAGATGTCTTGGATACCTCAAATCATAATTTCTGTCCTAACTCCTGAAAATATCATGACTATAGCTCATCAGTTAAAATTTACAGTCCTTGATTCTTCCCTCTTCCCTATGACTCACATCAATCTAGACTCTAAGTCCTGTTAATTCTTCCACCAACAGTTCTTAAATCTAGTTTATTCTCTGTACCCACAGTTCATGCCCTAGTTTAGTTTCTCTGACCTGTTACCTATCAAGCTCCTGACTGATTTACTCACTTCCAGTCTTTACATACCTCATTTTTCACATAGCCAATAATTGGTCTTTCATCCACCCTCAAATTTTTATGTGATTTTCTTTTTGATCTGTATAAATACCAATAATTTCCCAAAGACTTACAGAATGCTTTCCATGTCTGGTTTCAAAACACCCTTCTAAGCTCATCTCCTCTACTACCAGAACCATAATCTTTCTCAATCATGCTATGCCCTTTCAAACTCTTGTATTCTTAATGTATACGCTTCCTTTTTGAATTAATATTCATTCCTTTAACAATTTTTAAATATAGTACTTTTTTTCTTAGATGCTGTTAATTTTGGGGCAATATATTATTTCTCCCCTCAGATGTGGTCACTGTAATTCTCCCACCTCCAAAGCACCCACAGTCTCTCTTTTTAATGCCTTTCACCTCCTTTTGCCTACTTTAATGCCTTTATATAGTTAACAGAACCATATCCTCTAAGACTCCTCAGAGATCTCACAGTCTCAATGAGGCCTTCTCTGGTTCTTCCAGGCAGTTTTTCAGTGTTTCAAATATTCCTATATTGCCACCCCTATAATTGGATTCATCACTCCAAATGAGAATTCTTTGTTCACCTATCTCTTTCACTAGACTAGGGTTACTTCTGAGAATGTTTATTGCAGCACTATTTATAATAGCCAGGGTATGGAAACAACCCAAATGCTCCAAAACAGACGAATGGGTCAGAAAGTTGTGGTGTACGTACACAATGGAATATTGTTCAGCAATCAAAAAAGACAAACTCTTGTCATTCACAGCAACATGGATGGAGCTAGAAGGAATCATGTTAGCAGAAATAAGCCAGAAAGAAAAAGAGAAATACTGGATAGTCTCACTTACTTGAGGGTGATGGGTAAAACAACAAACAAACAGACAAAAAAAAATTTAAAACTGTTAACAGATCTGAAGCAAAGAGCAAGGCAGGGGAGGGTAAAATCTGGAGAGGGTTGGGCACAAGAGATTACGATGGTTCACAGGTGATAAGGTGATGGGAGAGCCTCAGGGTAGACAATAATGTAAAAATATATATAATAAGATATTAATTAAAAATGAATAACAGGTTGAGCATGGTGGCGGATACCTGTAAGCAGCAGCCTAGGAAGCTGCAGCAGGGGTCAGGGATCGTGGTTGGAGTCTCACCAGAGGCACGTAGCAAGACCTAGTTCCAAAAAAATATAGCTGGGCATGGTGGCATGCACCTGTAATCCCAACTATCTGGGATAGCTTGAGTCTGTGGTACCCCAGGCAACGTGAGCCTGCAGTTCCACAGGCAAAAAATAACGAGACCTAGTCTCAAAAAAAAAACCAAATGAATAACAAAAAGAATTGCATCTTATTCATCTTTGTGCTCCTGATACCACCATTACCACCAATTCAAAACAAAGGGTTGAGATGGTATCTGGTACATATCTCCAGCTTGCAAGGTAATTTTGTGGGTATCAGGGGTTAGGCTCTCTGAGCTGCAGACCCAGAGGCAGAGGCTAGTACAGAGGTGTGTATTAGGAGTGCTCTTGGGACCAGAGTATGTGGAATGGACAGGAGGAAATCAGATGTGGACCTGGAGAAGTCAGGTGGTGATGTAGGCTCAATGACAGGTAAACTCCCACAGGACCTCTAAATTGTCCCAAGGTGGAGCATTCACACCCACTGATTATTCCTGGAAGGTAAACTACTCCAGGAAGGGAGTGGCCATGAGCAGGAAGGTGACCAAAACTGAGATGGCCCCCGATGGGTTGATGACTGAAGACAGTTTGCTGCCCAAGCTTCAGGGACCAAGGAGATAAGCTTTTCCTAGATGGACTCTGTTAGCACAGCTCAGTGTTCATTACAAGCTCAGTTCACTGACATATAAATGGGCCACTTTGGAACTACATTAAGTTGAGAGTAATGATGTCCCCACAACAGTGATGGAGACACATGGGACACTCTAATTTTCTTTTAACAAAACTTTTTTTGGAGGTAAATTTACTGTCATTAATTCAGTAAGCCAGAAATCGAAAACTAAGAGCTCCTTAGTCGTCTGTGTCTTTGTCTCATGGTCAAAGGAGGGGCTACGGCATATTCATCCATCATGTCCACATTCTAGGGGGCAGGAATGGGAAAGAACAAAACAGAAAGGGCTGGCATCTATGGACAGTTAACTTTTTCCAGAACTCCCCAGCTCACACTGCCTTCTGCATCTTATTGGTGGGAGCATTAGCCCATGGCTCCTTCTAGACAGATGCCAGGGAGACTGGAAATGATCTTATTTTCATATTTCCCCTCATACTTATATTTACTAAACTTTCCCCATCTTTTGTAATATTAATCAATTTGTTTTACATCATTGAAGTCCCCATATTTCTTCCGTCACCATATCACCAGTGAGCCATCACCATTTTCCCTTATGTTCTTCCCTCCCCCCCTTCACTCCCTTCCTTCTCCTTCCTTTGCTGGATGTTTCACTTCTATAGTCAAATTTTTAGATTTTACTATTTCTTGTCCTTTTGTTTGATTTATCAAAATTCTGCATATAAGTGAGACCATCTGGTATTTTTCTTTTCCCTTCTGACTAACTTCAGCTTGCATAGCCCCTTCCAGCTCCATCCATGCTGCTGCCAATGGCATGACTGCCATTTTTTTTTTCTCGAGGGTAGATCTCACTATGTTGCCTGGAGTATTCCCAATCCCATGGACTCAAGTAATCCCTAGCCTCAACCTCCCAGGTAACTGAGAAAAAGGCTGTTTTTCAAGACCAGGTCTTGCTGTGTTGCCTGGGGTAGTCTCAAACCTGCAAACTCAAGCGATCCCTGTTCTCCTGCCTCCCAGCACTTGGATTACAGGCATACACCACCATGCCTGGATGATCTTGCCATTTTTTTGATTGCTGAATAATACTCCATTGTGTAAATATACCACAGCTTTTTGATCCATTCATGTGTTTTGGAGAACTTTGCCGGTTTGCTGTTGTATTGGTTTCCATGGAAAAGACGTTATACTAAGATTATAGAGATTTAAACATAAGAAACACAATTCCATCCAGAGTTTCAAGTCAGTGAGGAACCAAAACACAGGCACACAAAATAAGGATTTCAGAGCAACAGAAGTATGACCTAAGTTTTGTCTTTCGATGTGGTAAAAAATACATATCATGGAAATGACAATTTTTCTAGCTCTCCTCTCCCCATATCCCCTCCAAGCAGACTCAGTTCGTGGAAAAGGAGTCCTCGCTGTAAGGTAACTGGGGTTCTCTGCCATGGGGACCCAGGTTTATAGGAAAACAAGTGATATGTGGTGAGATTAGCTACCACGGAGATAGGCTAGGTTCCAAGGTAATTGCTGTTTTGTAAAGTGACTGTTTCCCACTTAGCATAGCATAACTATATGAATTAATAAGCCTGCCAGAGGATATTAGGGGGAGTGAGCGGTGTATGGCTCCTGACGCAGCAGAAGGCAGATGGCCGAGGCAAAGACGCGGAGTCATCCTCGTTTAAAGAGGGCGAAGATGAGAATAACAGAGAAAAGGGCACAACCGAAACGAGATGCCATTAAAACAAAACAGCCAGGAAAAAAAAAAAACACAAAACACAAAGCACAAATATCTTAGCGACTTGTCAGCAACACTCCTTAGAAATTCGAGTGAGAAGTCAAAAAGGCAGCTGGTGCAACTGGGCGTGTGTGAGGAGTGTGTTGCCAGTGCGTATAAAAGAAGCAAAAGGTCACATTTTGAAGATAGAAATAGATTTGCCTGATGTGAGGGGAGAGATGGAGAGCGGGCGGTGACAGGCAGGAGGAACTGGCTGCCCTCCCCACACACACCCTCTTCTGGGCCACAGCTGCTACCGGGGTGGGAGAGAAAACACACCAGAGCCAAAGCACCAGGAGCTGGCAACCAAGAGCCCTTGAATTCATAATGCAGCCCCCCCAAAGAACAAAACAGACTTGAGGAACCAGAGAGGAATGGAGACCCAGTGAGGCCACCAGGAGGAAGACTGAGACAATATTGAATGAGCCACTGTAAACTTCCGCGCAGTCCTCTGTGCAAATGCCAGTCCCTTCCAGCCTGAGAAAATTCCAGCAACTTCTCTCCCAGCAACTTCTTCTGATAGTTTAGTCAGCCCTCATTTTACAGTTGATTTGCATTTGGGGGGGGGGATAGAGACACGCAGTTGACAGGATGTTGACCATTTTAATTTGAGTTGTTTTAACTTGAATACTCAGTCCTGCCACTCATCAGCATAGGACTCAGGAGAAATGGTTTCCCTTCTCTGACAAAGCAGTAGGACAAAGCACCTTGATGCCTAATGACTCAAGGAAGATGCTTTAGTGGGCTCTGAAAGTCTTCAAGTGTGAGAGAAAAGTAAGCTTCTGTTTTATGTAAATAATTATCATGAGCACTTACTTCACTTGCAATAACCGATATAAGTTACAGTATCGATATATGATCCATAAGCTTTCCTTAAAATGTGTCCTCCCTGGATCAACCGATGTGGTAATTTCACTTCACTGACGCAAGTATGGGAATTAGCCATCTTCTTTAGGTAGGTAGGTAACAATGAACTGAAAATTTTAATAGGGCTAACATTTGAAGTAAGGATAATTTTGACATCTAAGCCCAAAGTGCTTCCTGTTTCTTTCTAAAGGGACAAAGGCAACCATTTATGGAAGTAAGCTGAAAGAAAAGTCCTGTCAGATGGGATTCACCTGAAACTAGAACATCTCGGAAGCAGCTAACACTGCCCTCCACTTGGAAAAATGCTCCTACAGCAAGTTAGAAGTGCAGCCATCTCTCTAGAATTAAGAAGGGAACACTGCTCACCATCTCTAAAAGGACTCTTACACCTCTCAAAATACTTAAGTAAGAACTAGGAAGAAACAAGAACAAACTATCAGAAATATTCAGTACCAGAGATATTAAAGGCCCAGCCCTTTAAAATGTGCATTACAAAGGCTTTTGAGAATTAAGTCAAGGCTTCAAGAATTACATTTTTAAAAATTGTTTGTTATATTATTTGTTTTGTTTTACATTGTTATCTACCCTGGGGTTCTCCCACCACCTTATCACCCGTGAACCATTGTCTTAGTCTTTTGTGCCCCTCCCAGTCCCACTTCCCCCTCTCTCACCTCTGTTTCCATTTTGCCAAAAGATTACTTTTTCATTTTTCTTGTCTGTTAGATTGTTTTCCCTTTGTCCCTCATATAAGTGAGTATTTATGTATTTCCAGTATTTCTCTGTTTCTTTCTGGCTTATTTCTGCTAGCATGATTCCTTCTAGCATCATTCATACTGCTGCGAATGACATAAATTTGTCTTTTTTGATCAACGAATAGCATCCCATCGTGTACATAATACCGCAGCTTTCTGTATCATCCATTTTGGGGCATTTGGGTTGCTTTCATATACTAGCTATTGTGAATAGTGCCAGTATATGAAATAGTGTGAATAGGTGTCTTTTTGGATTAGAGTTCTTGCAAGAGCAACTTTTTAGGAAACAGGAAATGAATACTTACTTCCCTCACTCCCAAACCACCCCATTAGGGTGGGTTCTAAAGCAACCATTTGGCTGAACGGTATCACTTCCAGAAGTCAAAGGGAGGGAAGGTCATTCCTGCACCTCCCATGAACTTGGCTGACTTCCCTCATGGTACTAGGTCCGACAATCCCCAGCAGTAGGAAGAGCAGGAGGACTTAGTCTAGAAAGGGGCTATTCATTTCTTTTTTTCTTTTTTCTTTTCTTTTTTTTTCTTTTTTTTGAGACTAGGTCTCGCTATTTTTGCCCATGGAACTGCAGTCTCACATTGCCCGGGGTACTATAGACTCAAGCAATACCCAGCCTCAGCTTCCCAGGTAGCTGGGATTATAGGCATGAGCCACCATGCCTGGCTATTTTTTTGGAACTAGGGTGCACTACGTTGCCCCAAGTGGGACTTGAACCGCGATCCCCAGTCCCTGTCACGGCTCCCTTGGCTGCCGCTTACAGGCACGCGCCACCGTGTGCTGCAGCTATTCATTTCTTTTGTCATTTTAAAGATAAAACTTCTCAACATCTCCCACCATAATCGTGTTGTCGTCATATGCTCCTCTAAGCGGTAGATGCACCCCACCACTTCTGCATATTTTATAGTAATGGGATATTTTTAGACAAACGCATAAATAAAAGATGCTGCTGGGCTTTTGTACAGCATGTGTTCTATCTTATTGGGGTTTTATTTCTTCACAGGACACCACACTAATGTAGATGGCTCCAGCTCTATGGTGAGGGAAGGAAAAGCGAGAGAAGACTCTTCCAAGGTCCACAGTTGCACCTGTGAAAAGAGCCGGTGTGTATTAATCATTCATCTGTATTTTTATTCATGTTCACTGAGAGCCTGCAGGGTGGCAGGCACTGTTTTGGCATTAGGGAGACAGTGAGAGCAAGACACAGATGGAATGTTCTTCCACGGGCCCGGCAGTTGGAAGGTGATTATATTCAAAGAGCACACAGTAAAAGGTGGCATTTCTGAGCAAGTGAAAAGCATCAGGAAGCACACACAGGGGTCTTTCACTCCTGTATCATCTCAGTAGGAGCCCAGGATCATCTGAAAGGGATCATGAACAGAACCCTACACCAGACCACATGGTTGCCTTTCCCCAAATAGGCAAACCAACACTGCTTACTAATAATGTTTTCATTCAATCAGCCACCAAATAGCCACCAATCACCTGCTGGGTGCCACACTCTGTGTTAACAGAGCTGGAAATGGAAACAAGACATGATTCCTACCCCTAAGAGGCAATCAGTGTTGTTATGAGAGACAGCCCTGGTATAAACCAGGGGCCGGAGAGTCTCTGCTGGTAATGAGCATGGAAAGGGCACAGCACACTCACTAAAAGACAAGTAGCTATGATTCTGAGGGGTGAAGACAAGAAGGCAGTGGGCATTCTTGCGGGCAAGGGACAGCAAAGCGGGGAGAGGGGTGGTCAGGGGGAAAAGAGAAGAGAGAGCATCAATAAACTCTGCATGAACAGTCAACCACATGGGCCACACATATCTGTTCTTAAAGCCACCAACTTCAAAGCTTGCTCAGCGTTGTTGGACGTATGCTGTTCTCCCAAGAGAGCTTCCGCTGAATGCTGTGAGAAAAGCTGCTAGGCAATGATGGAGCTAGTGAAGGTTTCTATTTAGAAATCATTTCACCTTGAATAGCAGATGTTAGCCTGAACCACATGGAAGAAGCCCAAGGAGCATCCTCTGGTCATTGGCTCTGGAGCAGAGAAGGTAGAAGTAAGTCACTGAGAGCCTCCCAAGGAAAACCCAGCATGTCTTACCTACCCTCTGCAAGCACCCTTGTGATGTCAGGTGTGTGTATAGAGAAGGCAGCAGGTTGGAAGACCCATCATGAGGCCACCTACTTAGGGGGCAGTCCTAAGAGTCCAGAGTGGGGGCCATGAAAATGTAGAGAAAGGCAAAGATGTGAAATATATATATATATATATATATAAATTGTTAAAAAATTAAATAAACACTAATCCAAAAGAAAAAGAAAGAAAGAAATGTAGAGAAATGAGAGAAGGAAGATACACTGCAGAGATGAAAGCTGGATAAATTAGGAAGGGGACGGGAGCGCGAAGTAACCATATCAAGATATTTATAATGGGCATTTCCAAGCTGTGATGGCCAATTGCTGAGCAGTGTCACCAAATGGAGAGAAAACAAGGGTGTGTGTCCCCTCTGCCCTAGGGACTAAGCTCAGTTACCAAACAAGAATCAAAGGGGATGTTTTTTTCTGATAAAGAAAGCTAAAGGTATTGAAATAAAGTATACCAATGAAGGTTGGGGAGTCTCTCTGGAGATCTTAACCAGGATAGTGTTGCCAACACTGAGAATATGCTTCAAAATGCTGAAAACAGCGAGTTGGGGATTCTGAAGCAAAGTTGGCCAACAGCTTACATTTTTTCCCCACCATTTCATCCCCAGATCCTGAAAACATAGAAAGTCTGCAGACAGGATCCTGGAGAAGCAACCATGTATTTGCTCTACAACAAGTTCCTGATGTGCTCGGCCTGACTATCCGCCTCAGTTCCTCCTGGAGACCCGAGCAGCCTGGTCTGCTTCTGTCCAGGAGGGCAAGTCCACACCCAGGAGAAAGGACAGAGTTCCAGAAAGAGAAAGGCCAGTGGGCCAGACATGGACCAACGACTTGCAGTGAGAGGAGTTGGAGTGATCAGAAGGGGGAAGCAGGGAATGGGGGGTAAGGTGGGGGGTCAGGGGACCAATATGGAAGGGAGGGCCACACCTAAGGGGAACGACAGCTGTACAAGTGTGACCAATATTGCAGGAAAATTATAAAATAAAATAAAATAAACTGCAGCAGTGGGGAAACTACCCAGAGCATCTCACCACTTCTTGTCACTGAGACACAGCAGGAGGTAGGAGAAGAGAGAGGAGAACAGTTGCCCAATACCAAACTCTACTTTTCCCAAGTGAAATAGCTCAGTCTAGCTAGTAGGAACCATGGCGATCTTATGAAAAGAGAAAGATTTGGTAAACTAAGATCCTTACCATTCAAAGGAAAGGAAACAAAATAAGATACAGGCAATTTTCTAAACCCAAATACAATTTATATCTACGAGATTTTGAATTACTTTACCTTTTACCTGAAATAACCTTCAGCCAACTCCTGGGTCCCTCAAATCCATCGCCTCTAAGTATTTTTTTTTCTAACCACTTCCTGTCATAACCCCAGACTTACTTACTTAGACGCTGTGGCTGGTGACATTTTCCGAAGATGGTTCACAGTATATCTTGTCCCATAGACTTTTTTGATCGCATGACACAGCATTTCTGTGTCAAGAGGTAGTATCTTTGTTCCCATATCTTAACCCTGAAACTGTATATCATGGCAAAAATGCACAATTTCTAAGGCAGGTCACAGAAGGCAATTGGGCTTCTGTCTGGCTCTCTGTTGGGAGAATCGCCTTGCAAATCAGCACCTGAGGGAGTTCAGATCAGAGGAAGAGGCTCCATGCAAATGTTTGAGCCATAACCAGCCAGATCACCAGGCAACACACCACACATGTGGGCAAGAGCCTCTGGATGATATCAACCCTTCGCCTTTAATTTGTGGAGCAGGACAAACTGTCTTAATCCCCGACCCACAGAAAACCCAAGAGGTAATGAATGATTGTTATTGATTTAAGCCACTATAGTATAAAACTCTGTACAGAGACAGAAATAACCGGAGGCCCCACCTCACGTAGCTTTCCAGTTCCCCTCATTGATGAAATCCCAGCTCTTGTCATGGTACAAAGTGAAACGTTTATTTTATACAAGGCTGGGACCTCTTTCACTCGTATGTCTCTGAGACCTGGCACAAGGCAATAAACACATATTTGCCAGGCAGGTGAACTGTCAGAGGACCCATCTCATTCTCCCCTCTCTGCCCTTACTATACCCTGTGCACCCCAAACTCAACATAGATAATGAGAAGAGATAGTCTCTGAGCACTACTAATGCTAGTAAATGTTCTGAGAATCTTTTGACTATATTTTTGTTTGATGTT